>QGOB01001417.1:0-50714 GCA_003313055.1 Termitomyces sp. MG145
GGAAACATTATTCATTTTTTCTATCTGTATCTTAGGAAAAATCAAAAGAAAAAGAAATTGTTTTCCTCAGGGAAAAGCATTGAAATTGTTTAACTTTTTCTTTTTTGTTTCTCAAAATAAATTTTATGTAATACATGAGAAAAACTAATTAGAAATTATTTGACATCCTTTCTAATGGGTTTTTCTTCCCGAAAAATCTCCCAATCCCTGCAGTGATGGCGCCTCCATGTCTGCTCCCCTTCCAGGAACCGCCTGATCTCGTTCAGACTGTACTTTGTGATACTCTCTGCCTGGCCCAAGTTGCAAGAGATAATGGATTGAATGTGCAAGAACGACTTGTCAGACAGTGCAGATAACACTGCAATGGATTTCAGCAAGTCCTTTGTTACTTCGCCAGCATCAAAAGTGCGGTAGATTTTCAAAGATTGCATCGACTGTCTTTGTGAGCGGCTCGGACAGGGAGCATTTGGTAGAAGAGAATGACAGTGAATCACTTTTGATCTTAAGCCACCACCTGCGCACGTCTACAATACGCAATACGCCTTGGTGCACGCAATGTTTGGAATGTCGCCAAGTGAATACAAATGAGTTGTGAATCAAGGCAGCCATGGGCATAAATGGCATTACTTGTGGGTCTTCAACGTGTGAACAGGCGTGATGAGTTATCGTTACTATCCCCAGAGCTCCTTGACCATACGCCAACAAACTAGTAACCTTGCTAGAAAATCAATTTACATAGATGTTCCAAATATTCCATAATCGTGACCGCAATAGTTCTATATATACAAGTCAAAGATTGAAATAGGTATCCAACTTCGAAGGAAATTAATCAAAGATGTATATCACAAACCACGACATAGCTCGCCTGTCTTCATAAATGATGAGCAGACACCCCAACCCAGAACTTCGAACATAGCAGGTAGAATTTCACAGGCAAGAACAGCGATTCCAGCGTATACCACAACCTTTGTAAGGACTGTGATTTTGAATCAAAGTTAGTGATTGACCACACGGGCTCGAGACACGAGAAGCTCACCTTCCGCATCATAATGCTTCACATCCTTACTCTTTTCTCCCTCACCAAGCTCGGGCACAACGACGCTATTCTCCTGCTCCAATCCTCCCTTCTCATTCGGGCCCCCGCCACGCATCTTGATCTCGTTGCTTTTTTGCCCATGCTGGAACGCCCCGCTCACACCACTTCCTATACCCCCAACCTCGATACCAACTTGAACGCTGCTGGGCAGATCAATAACGCTAGGTATGGGGTGGATCCCATTCCCGCTGAACTCGCTTGGTACGCTTTTGTAATCCGTTGCTGGAGTGTAGAACCGACGGTTCGGGAGATCAAATACACGTGCGAGACCGCGGAACGTTGGTGGGAGGACTAGATGCAGTGCGGATTTGGCCAGGAGGCGCCAGATAAAGATCACAAGGATTCCTTACAGTAATGTTAATTAAGGTTTCAAGCTATAAAGGTATAGACTTACCCGTTATCATTTTGAGTGCGGCGAAGCACCACCATATGACGACGTCCCAAAGTGTCCTCTCGACCTGCACCCATTGGCCCATCTCTAGCACCCAGCCGCTGCCAGGCATCACGAGGGACTTTCCGATGTCCATCCTCAACCCGAAAAAGCTCATCGCCCAGCTGCCGACGAGCGCGCCAAGGACCACACTTCCGAAAGCGATGGCGTCTTCGAAGCACGGGCAGTCGTCGACGGGTTGCGGGTGCTGATTGATAGCCAACAAACACAAGGATATAAGAATGAGCGGAACTTCCCATCCTCCCCGTCTGACCCATTCCTCTACCCACTGACCACCTCCCAGGCCTCTGCCAAGGTGTATCACATGTGTACTGGATTGAGATGCAGGCCAAAGGAGGGTATATACCCAATAGAGGGGATTCGCAGAGGTAAGGATGACGGGTATACCAGCCCAGCTGCTCTCGGCCCACCAAATGAGAGATCCGAGAATGGTACCAACGGCGCAATCGGTGAAGGAGTGCATCGCGGTGTATATCCGTCCGAAGACAATGGAGAAAACGTAAATTGAGAGAATGATGGTCAGGAGGGTATAGATATGTGGGGATATTACTCGCTCTGCAAGCGACGAGGTGGACGAAGAAGCGAGACGATGGACGTGGCTAAAGAAAAAAAGCGCGATGGAAACGCTGTTCGTTGAGTGGGTTGAAGGGAAACCGTATTCCAAATGGTGAGTTCCAATTGCTCGTTACGAAAAACGAAATCAATGGATGAGAAAGTAGCAAAGGGACAAAAACTTACTTAGTCGCGTGACTGGCGGAGCGAACGGTCGTGGGGAGCAGATAAGGTCTTTCAAGAATGATGAAAAGTAGACTCCCAAAGCTAGTACAAGGAGAAGTCTGTGACGGATATCAATGTATTAGGCTCATAAAACACATAAACAGAGGTCTCACCCACGTCCCATGGTGCTATGACCAAAGAAAAAGAACGAAGGTAAAAGGATCATGAAGAACGTGTGTGTGCCCAGAGAGGACGTGTATACGAAATATGCGTCTAACCAGGGAGTACGTATGAGACTCTGTGAACAGAAGAGAATAAAGATATCTTCATCACTAGACCCAATTGAGAGAACGTACCTGCAGTCTGGCAATGACTTTAGATTCCCACTGCACACTCTTCACGATTCTCCTTCGAATAGCAGCTCGCCATCGTGGTAAAGTAACGTCATAAACATCGGTAGGAAGACGACCTGGTGCAGCGTCGTTGTACAAAGCATCATCAAGGTTACGAAGGGATGCTGGATATCCGTTTCTCTTGGGAGAAGGCGCTGGAGAGGACTCGCGAGATGTATTCTCCGAGCTTGGAATTGACAACGTGAAATGGCTAGAATTTGAACGCCCTCGAGACTTTTGAAGCTTCTGATGAGCTGCCTCTGATAGTGAAGATGGCATGAACAGGTTCCTAAGAGATTACTACCAATTCGAAGAGAATTCTTACGTGATTATGTAAAAACGCCCTTCCATTGATATTGATCCGTAGGAAATTTAGAAGAGCCCGGAGTAATTCTCTGACTCTTAAAAAGGAGTCTGATCACTTTTAGCGCACCCCTTAACTGCATTCTGACCCTGGGATAAAGTTGGACAAGTGTTTATACTGTATCAAATGACCATTCTGACTGTGAACTTCCGGACATATCAGCGGAACACATACTCTCACTCTGCGAATCTATCAAACTATCAACATGTTCATCCTGTCCATCTCCGCCTTGCGACTATATGCCATTCCTCAAACTTGGATATTGTTTGCTGAACGAGAACGTTCTTCTTTCACAGATCTCCACAGACCTTGAATTATGCGATGATCCCCAACTCGTAGACGGTTGTGTCACTCTCAGCTGATTTGACGTTGGTCACTAGTTGACCTTGACTTGGGCCTTTGATGAACATATCCAAGGCTCTGGCATCAAAATGCTTCTCTTTGGGCGGGTTCTTCGCGACAATCGATTATACGTTGTTTAACCAAGGGCTTGCTTATTTGGACTTTCCAACCCCTCCAGTTGTAGCATATGGATGGCGTGCTGGCTTTTCTATGCCAATCTCCATCATGGTATTTGCCGAGGATTCTTGATTAACCTTGAGATCTCAGATATAGTCATCTCTGAAGACAGATCTGACGTCCACCTCTTTTATCTGCTTCTCAGATTAATAAAGATCCATTTCTTTTGTCTCCTTCTCGGATAAATAGAGATAAAATCTTCCTTCTCGAGTGCGAGTAGGTCGTAATGGCACAAAATAACTAGTCGTACATTTCAACTGAACAGCACAAAGGCCGCGTTAATATCCAGACGAAACGACTGATGCATATAGCTTCACGCGCGCTCGAGCTCGACCATACCCAATTCACCTACATGCCAAAGCTTGACGAACCGAAGATCGGCTTTGCCGGCAATATCAATGAAATCCTTCAGTGTGCGTTCTTTGCCGTTTTGTAACACCATCATAGCAATATCGCAACTGTATTGTCTGATTCGTCCAATGCCGAAGTTAGGAAGCATTGGTTGTGGCGCCTCCGTGAACTGAGACCTGGGTGCGTCAGTGCGATTCGTATGCTGAAGGACATAATCATCTGTATCCATGAAACCATAGAAGCGTACGTAAGTACTACTATGCTCAGCAATTCTTTGGCTGTCCTACTCACGGATAAGAATGCTAGCACTAGGCTTAAGAACTAGACGTATGTTGCGAAGGATTTGAACACATAGATCATCGGGCCAGTCATGCCTAATTAGATTGGATGAGTGCGTTCTTTGTATTTCAATTTGAGATACAGCGCTCACAGAATATTCTTCAGCTACAGGTGCCAATTGCATTAGAAAAGCATCAGCATTGGTGAATATACTCACGTAGTATACATCACATCCTGCAATAGGTGATTCGACAAAGAAGTCTAATGCTTTGAACTCGATTCGTTTCTCAGCAATTGCAGAGGGCAAGAGTTTTGGCCAAACTTCCGTTTCAGCCTGTTGAATACGATCGGGTAGATCTTGAAGCTTGAGTTGAAGGTTTGGATATGTTCGAATTAGCTCCATCGCCGAGTTCCCGATACCTCCGCCAACATCGCTGACGGTTGTTCCAGGAGGATATTGTCCCCAAGGAAATTCTAAGCTGTATCAGTATCACATTCATAGGAAGAAATCTAGAACATACCTACAAAGGCGGTTGCTGTCTGTAGAGCATCGTTCCAACCGCCCATTGCAATCCCGAAGTCTGCCCCGTGTTGGGCTCCTTCTGGGGTTGCCTGATGGATGGGTTAATGATAAGTATTTGTAACAGAAGAAAACATACCCAGTACTCGAACAAAGAGCCTTTGAACCCTGTCAACTTGTTCCATGGTGATTTATCAGATTTTTGCGAATTTCCCCATTCTGGGTCAGCCAAAACGTCGGGAAGGAGTAATGTTGCCTTGCTATTTTCCCCAGTGCTGTTATTGGCTAGCGGGTCAGAAACTGTTACTTGTGAAAGTCAGGAAATTTGATACTAACAAGAAAGATGTCATATTTGTCAGTGGCTTTGAGGAGAGAAGCTGAAGACTTAGTCGGTTATTGGCGAAGCAATCTGTCGCGACTGTAGAATGGAGGTATCCAATGTTCGCATAAGTGTGATGAACAAATTAGTAAACGTATATTACCTTCTCGGAAGATATGTTTAGTGGCTAGTAGGCGCATAATACGACCAAGCTTTCCATAATTGACACCTGCTTTTTCTCCGATATCTTTGATATGCAAACCAGACGGGTGGTCCTGGAGGATATCCGGAATCTTGAAGGTGATAATCACTTTCAGACAAGCAGGCTCATAGATCTATCAGACCCAAGCATAATGAGAATCCCCGAAAATATCCAAATGGTTAGAATCGGCACCTGCAGTGCCCTCTGTCGTAACACATGAAACTCGAAAGTTTAATGTTCAAGAAGCGATTACATACGTTCATTATAGTATGGCTCGGACGTGCCAGGGTCGCGCACAATTGTGCAGATGCGCCTTCAAGTAGCTGCACGGCATCTCTCAGCACAGGCGGTAAGATGATCGAGTCCAAAGGATGAGGAATCAGACTGTCCAGAGAAGGGACAGTCGGGAGCGAAGACTCCAAGTAATAAGCCTCGATAATACTCGTGGCATTCTTGACATGCGTGATCAGGCTAGAGATTTGCGCGTCAGCAAGGGACCGGGTGGGAGCTGCCATTCCAAACTATGGATGGATGAACCGCGCTCTGGTATACAGTACTTATATATGTACAGACGTGAGCATTCTATTTAATTCGAGCCATCGATCTATCAGAGATCAACAAGTGAGGCATCAATTAAATGGCTGGGAATTGACAGTCCCACCCTTTCCCCATGTAAGAGTAGAAATCTCAACGGCGGGAAAAGTCTACCAAGCAAGGTAGTAGCACCACACACCACGTGCTCGTAATACAGAATGATAGATCACTATGTCAACTGAAAAATCTTGTTTTTAGATTCTCAGCCAGGGGCAATCGGGTTAGTCTGAACTTTTCTGCGGCTTTAAATATTCCTTCACACGGCAGTCAACCACATCGAATCGGTAGATTCAGCCGCCATAGACATACCCCTCAAAAGGTGGCGCTTTAACGTGTATACTCCGAGGGCCCCTCAGTTGAATGGGACAACGTTTTTCGCAGCTAGTCCCTCTGAGGCTCGGGAAATTTCTGAGATCTACCATAGATCGAGGTATGTCTATTCGGAAACCCATGTGAACCCTGATTGCGTGTAAGGCATAGTCCAATATGCAAATTTGATACATCGGCTAAACTGTTTAGACGCTGTTCGTACTTACTTGTTCCAGTCATCAGTAAGCTTCGTTATGACGTGCGCGATGAAAGAAAGAATCGAATTTGGTGACTGGCCAAAGTCGAGATAGAAAGCAACTTGATAGCTGCGCGGTGATGATGTGCCGATGGCGAACCACATTAATTGATTTTGTCAGCCAAGAAGGAAGTCAGGAAAAAGGAAGAAATAGGAATATTTAGATCTGTTGGTGTTCTACAGTCAGCAACTGATGGGGCTTATCAGTGCCAGTATTTTTTTGTGAAAAAGATGGTTCATTGCAACTGGTGGTGGATTTTTAATCACTGAATGCTGTGACCAAGCCTGATGCCTACCCAATTCCATATGAACTATTAGATTGGCTAAAAGCAGCAAAAAGTGTTCATGACTCTAGACATATAGTCGGGGTATTACAACATCGGAATACAGGAGATGGATGAATGGAAGACCTCTTTTCAAACCTATTATAATCAGTTTGAGTTCTTGATAATGCATGCATAATGTGCCAGCTGCTTTCCAATGTGTAACTCAACAAGTTGTTCCAAGCCCTAGTTGATGTGTATGTGATTCTATACTTGGACAACATTATTATCTTCTCTGAGGACCCAGCAAAGCACAACGAAAATATTCAGGAGGTCCTGTGACAACTAAGGGAGGTGGACTTGTTCTTGAAGCCTGAGAAGTGTCAATTTTGTATGACAGAGGTGGATTACTTAGGCCTGAAGATATCACTTGGCCATGTGGAAATGGACCACCCAGTGAAGTTCAGTGAAATCATAGACTGGCCAACACCATGTAATGTTGAGCATGTAAACCAATTTTTGGGTTTCTGCAATTTCTATCATCAATTTGTGGAAGATTATGCAACAATCATGCAACTGCCTGAGAAGTTGAAGCAAAAAGGCTGTGAATGAAGATAGGGGAAGGAAGAGCAAAGTGCATTTGAGGGGTTGAAAGCAGCTTTTGTCAAGGCCCCTGTGTTGATAATGCCAAGTATGGAGATGTCATTTCAGATTAAGACAGATGCATCAGATTTTGCAGTGGAGTGTCAGGTCCCACTGGCCAGCAGGCTCACCTCTAGGAGCAAGAACCAACTAGTTATAGTTAGTTGATGGCAAAGGAGAAAGGACTTATAGATTTCCAGGGTCATCCTGGAGCTCAGGGAATGGGAATGGGTCTGAAGTCTAGGCAAATGTCAGTGGAGGTGATAAAGTCTTTGGAAAGCCCAGAAGACTTAGAAACTATTCCAGAGTGAGAGCAAAGGGAACAAGTCATGAGAGAAAATTGGGAGACTGATAGATTGAGAAGGACCAGAAAAATCAAAAGGTAAAACCAGGAACAGAGAGTAAATAGTAAATACATAGAGAGACAGAGATAATGAAAATGTTTGGGCAATATTCAAACTAGCTACTGACTACAGAGGTGCCATAACTATATACTTGGGCTTCCAAGAGTGGACTGGCATCAATCTGGTGGCCATAGAGGATTTTCAGAAGGGTTGTACTAGCTTCAAGGCCTATTTGTATTGGGTATTGACTATTGGCAGGTCTAGGATTAGGGAGAGCAAGTGCTAGTTGTATTTCCTGGGTGCAGGTTGTGTTACCTCAGGACCCAGCACTGGAAAAATCCATTAGAGTTTGGTCAGCCTGATAGCCAGTGATCCAGCAATGCACAGCCTAATAGCCAGTGATCTGGTGATGTGCTAGGGCAGGAGGGATGTTTGGGGCATGGCAGGGCCTGGAGTTGACAGAGCTAGCTCTGGGGTTGGTAGGGGATGAAAACAAGTGGGTCCTGACATGAAGGTAGTGTTGTCACAATGGGTAGTGGATGATGAGGGGCAACCAGTTGCTTTTTTCTCAAAGGCAATGCAACTGGAAAAAAGGAATTACAACATGCATGATAAGAAGCTGCTTTCTGTGATGCAAGCCTTTAAAGTGTGGCAGCCTTACCTTCCAGGAAGGAAACCCTAACCCTGTTAATGTATCCTCTAACCATTAAAACCTGGAACATTTCATGACAGCAAAGGACTTGAACCACCATGTGTTTCATTATTGCTCAGGTTGATTGAGACCAGACCAGATGGGCTGTCTTGTCAACCAGATTGTGAGGTGCTAAAGGAGACCAAAGATAATTCTGGGAAGACAATTGATAAGCCCCATTTGCATCCCCAAATACCAGGACCAACAGATCCTACTCAGTCCTATCTTTCTTAAATTTTCTGACTTGACTAATATACCCAACTTCTCTGTCCAATAGGCTTTCTATCACCCAACAATGCATTTGTAACCTAGACCTTGGGTCCATATCAGACTTTGTGGATTTTTTTATATTAATTACTAGCGCAACCTCCCAATTAGTAGCAACTCCACAGGATTCCACAAGATTCCACTACTGTTATAGTAACTATTGACCCTCTAATATTCCTTACTAAATCTGAACAACTATTAACTTAGCAACACATGTACTAGCATCTTAGCAACTAGTGCCCTAAAAACATTATTCACAACTGTCTCAACAACTACTGAAATGTTGGCCCCTTAACAACTAGAAACTTAGCATGCCTCCTTGTGTTAATATCTCTCCTTACCATTTACTAACTCTTAGCACTAGACCTGGCACATTCCTTTACCACATTTGTTGTTTTATTACACATGTCATTCCTTATTCCTTTTAACTTTATTATTTGACATTTGACCTATCTCATTATCCTCATCTCTTTCTGGGAGACTTTTCTAACTTATTCACACAATACTCCTTTTACTGACCTACCTTTACCTGCTGACCACCTGGTTAGTGTCATTGTTGCTACCAGTTGTTGTAGTTCATTTCATTCCTTTTACCCATATTACTTACTTTTAGTATATATACTAGCCTGTAGTAGCTTACCCACTTACAAAGAATCACACAGACTCCTGCCCTCTACATTTCACTATGCTTTGGAGCTCATCTTGATGCTAAGCACTCTTTTTTCACCTTGTAACTATCTTAGCAACTGTCTTGATATCATTAGGTTTCCAGTTGCTGCCACCACTTTTTGTTTAGAACAGTACTATACAGGTACTCAGTTTCCTCCTAGTCCCAGTGTTGCCAGCACCTTCAGCTAGCTTGTTTCCTTTCCTTACCATCACTAATGCATTTGCTAATGGCCTATTTGTCTTAGCAACCTATTCTTCTTTGCCCTCAACTATTAGTGTTGAAGCAACTTAGACTCAGCAACTAACAAATGTTTTCCTCTTTGTTCTCCAAAAACATATCATCAATTTTCTCTCCTCTAGCACTAGTTCTCTGGAACTTTCTCAACTCACTCCTCATACACATAAGTCCTTTGCATTGCTACCCTTGAGCTGCTAACATTTTGTATTTTTTACACTAGGCAACAGTGGACCACATCATAGTGCTGATAAAAGAGAAGGTGGCAAGAAAGGAAGTGGTGCTGAATTTGAGATGTAGAAAATCAGAGATAGTGAGAAGAATGGTGACAGAACAGGGCATGGTGGCAGATAGCAAGACCTTGAAGAGAGTCAAAGAGGCATCACCAAGGGACTTGAAGTTGGCATCTATGTGGAGGCTAGAAGTGCCAGGATTAGTCAGAAAGAAGCTAAAAGATTTGTGGTGAAAAGTGGATTGGTGTGGTTCAGAGAATTGGTATATGTGCCAGATGTAAAGCAGTTGATCCTTCAGTTATATCATGACTTGATTCTGTCAGGGCATCCTCAACAGGCAAAGATGTTAGCACTCATTACCAGGAATTACTACTGGCTGCAAATGTGAGAATCTGTGCAGTGGTATGTTGAAGAGTGTGAGACCTGCCAATGGATCAAATCTCAATGCCAAAAACCATATAGTCCCCTCCAACCACTGGAGATTCCAGATGGCCCAAGGCAACACATCTTGACTGACGACATTGGTCTCCTCCTTACATCACATGGCTACAACATGATTCAGGTCATTCTACAACAAGTCAGCAAAAAGCGCTCACTTTCTCGGGGTACACACTACTGGTGATGCAGCCGCCAATACAGATGGAGACAGGAGATGAAGTTGACAGAATCCTCAAGGAATGGCGGTCGAGAGCAGGGTTGTCAAAATTCTTGGTGAGGTAGAAAGGGTACGATGAGAGTGAAGACGAGTGGCTTAAGGAGTACGATATGCCCCATGCGCTGGAGGCGATTCAAGGATTCCGATAAAAAAAAACGGACACGTGGGAAGAGGCGACGTTGCTGGAAACGAGATTAACGCTGTGATAGGCGCCCAGAGCTCGACTCCCTTTTTTTCCATCCACCTGCCCTTACAAGAAGCGGTTGTCACGATACCACGTGACTATACCTACACCTATTCTCTAAATTAGTCCATTTCTGTTTTCAGGTCGCTACATTACAGACTGGCGTTGGAATATATTTCTGTTTTCAGTGCTTTTCGACGCGTCGCGTTGCGAGTCGCGAGTCAAAACCTAACACTCATGATTCTCCTCCGGATCGCAGCTCGCCATCGCGGTAAAGTAGCGTCATAAATATATGTAGGAAGACGACCTGGTGCACCGTCGTTGTACAAGGCATCATCAAGGTTGCGAAGGGATGCTGGACAATCCGTTATTCTTCAGAGAAGACGCTGGAGAGGAGATGTATTCTCCGAGCTTGGATCGACGTGTAATGGCTAGACTTTGAACGTCCTCGAGACTTTTGAAGGTTCCGATGAGCCGCCTCTGACAAGTGAAAGGTGCATGCTAAGGGGTTTTTTAAAAAAAAAAACCAATTCGATGACAATTCTTACGTGATTATGTAAAAACGCCGCTTGTCGGAAATTTTAGGCGACGAAAACTCGCCTCGAATATCTATTGATCAGAGAACTCGGAAATTCTGATGATTCCTCTATCTTCTGACTCTGTGCAACTTAATCTTCATTCTGGAAAATCTTACATTCTCTGGCATTCGAGAAAAGGAGTCTGATCACTTCGGGCGAACGTTCTGGCTGAATTTTTCTCAGACGCTGCAACATATCGGCGAAACACGCGTTGGAATTCAGTATTCACTGCAGATATGATGCCTGTGTCATGAAACTATGCTGAAAACCTCATTTCTCATTCTGCGAATCTATCAACCCGATCTTTATGCCCATCTCCGGCTTGCGACCATATTTTCATTCAAACTCGGATATTGTTTTGCCGAGTGTGAATGTTCTCGAGACCCTTCCACAAATCGCCGTAGACGACCTTGAGTCATACATTGATCCCAAACTCGCAGGCCACTGTGTCGCCCTCAGCTGACTCGACTACCTCGATTACTTGTTGACTTGGGCCTGGGCCTTTTCATCTGCACTACTGAACACCTCCAAGGCTCAGGCATCAAAATGTTTCTTTAGGCAAATTCTGCAACAATCAATACACGTTATTTGACTTTGTTACCCCAGTACTAATGGGATGGACACCACTTCCTCCGGAATTATTAGGCATCAAAATGGCAAGGGTCATACCGGTAGCTAAGGACTTGAGCGGTTCAATTCATTGGAAACCAAGGTAAGGGCTAACTTGTATGGACTATACAAACCCTCAGTGTAGATATGGTGAGATCTTGGATACAGTCATCTGAAGAATTATTCGGTATCCGTTTCTCGGATGAATAGAGATGATTTTCCTTCTAGAGTGCGAGCAGATTGTATTGGCACGAAAAAACTTTTGATACATTTCATTTCGAAAATTGGATAGCAAAAAGGCCGCGTTCGCGTCGGGACGATACTTCGTCATTGTCTACGTCATAACGACTCATGCCATAGATGTATATATCTTCACGCGCGCTGGAGCTCGACCATACCCATCTCGCCTATGTGCCAAAGCTTGACGAACTGAAGATCGGCTTTGCCGGCAATATCAATGAAACTCTCCAGTGTGCGTTCTCTGCCGTTTTGTAAAACCATCATAGCAATATCGCAATTGTATTGTCTGATTCGTCCAGTGCCGTAGTTAGGAAGCACCGGTTCTGGCGCCTCCATGAACCGAAACCTGGGTGTGTCAGTGCGATTCGTATGCTGAAGGACATATTCATCTGTATCATGAAACCACGGGGTATAGGTAAGTCATACTATGCTTAGTAATTATTTGGCTGTCCTACTTACGGATTAGAATGCGAGCACCCGGCTTAAGAACTGGACGTATGTTGCGAAGGATTTGAACACATTGATCATCGGGCCAGTCATGCCTAATTTAGATTGTATGAGTGCGTTCTTTCTATTTTCATTTGAAATACAGCGCTCACATAATATTCTTCAACTGAAGGTGCTAATTGCATTAAAGAGGCATGAGCATTGGTAAATATACTCACGTAGTATACATCACATCCTGCAATAGGTGATTCGACAAAGAAGTCTAATGCTTTGAACTCGATTCGTTTCTCAGCAATTGCGGAGGGCAAGAGTTTCGGCCAAACTTCCGCTTCAGCCTGTTGAATACGATCGGGTAGATCTTGAAGCTTGAGTTGAAGGTTTGGATATGTTCGAATGAGCTCCATTGCCGAATTCCCGATACCTCCGCCAACATCGCTGACGGTTGTTCCAGGAGGATATTTTCCCCAAGGAAATTCTAAGCTGTATCAGTACCACATTCACAGGATGAAATCGAGAACATACCTACAAGAGCGGTTGCTGTCTGTACAGCATCGTTCCAACCGCCCATTCCGATACCCAAGTTTGCTCCGTGTTGGGCTCCTTCTGGGGTTGCCTGATGGTTGGGCATAAGTATCTGGAATAGAAGCAACCAGAAAACATACCCAGTACTCGAACATAGAGCCTTTGAACCCTGTCAACCTATTCCATGGTGATTTCTCAATTTCTTGCGAATTTCCCCATTCCGGGTCAGCCAAAACTTCGGCAAGTAGCAATGTTGCCTCGTTATGTTCCCCAATGCTGTATTGGCTAGCGGGTCAGAAATCGTTGCTTGTGAAAGTCAGGAAATGTGATACTAACAAGAAAGATGTCATATTTGTCAGTGGATTTGATGAGAGAAGCTGAAGACTCAGTCGGTTATTGGCGAAGCAATCTGTCACAACTGTAGAATGGAGGTACCCAATATTTGCATCAGTGTGTTAAAAAAGTTCAGTAAACGTATATTACCTTCTCGGAAGATATGTTTAGTGGCTAATAGGCGCATAATACGACCGAGCTTCTCATGACTGACACCCGCTTTTTCTCCGATATCTTTGATATGCAAACCAGACGGGTGGTCCTGGAGGATATCAGGAATCTTGAAGGTGATGATAACTTTCAGACAAGCAGGTTCATAGATCTATCAGACCCAAATATAGTGAGAATCCCCGAAAATATCCGAATGGTTAGAATCGACACCTGCAGTGCCCTCTGTCGTCACACATGAAACTCAAAAGTTTAATGTTCAAGAAGCGAATTACATACGTTAATTATAGTATGGCTCGGACGTGCCAGGGTCGCGCACAATTGTGCAGATGCGCCTTCAAGTAGCTGCACGGCATCTCTCAGCACAGGCGGTAAGATGGTCGAGTCCAAGGGATGAGGAACCAGACTGTCCAGAGAAGGGACAGTTGGGAGCGAAGACTTTAAGTAATGAGCTTCGATTATTTTCGTAGCATTCTTGACATGCGTTATCAGGCTAGAAATTTGCGCGTCAGCAAGGGACCGGGTGGGAGCTGCCATTAAGAACTCTGGATGAACGAACCATGCTCTGACATACAGTACTTATATATGCATGGCAGGCGAGGTATCAGAATTGACGAGGGGGAAATTGTAAACGGCATTGGGAACTGCCGGCCCACCCATTCCCCATGTAAGAGTGGGGAATTCAACGGCGGTAGAAGTCTATCGGTTCATAGTACCGAACAAGAAGACACAACGCACCACGTGCTCGTCATAAAGGATAACTTGAATATATTATTACGTCAACTGCTTCTTAAACAGGTTCTGCTTAGATTTCCATGACCATGTGCGCCAATATAGCCATGGCCAATCAGAGTTAGCTCGTCTATGACTCTAAATAAGGGTCTATTTCTTTACTCGGTCAACCTCAACGAACCGGTAATGATTCAGCCGCCGTAGACATACCCCTCGACAGATGGCGCTTTAACGTGGTATACTCTGAGGGCCCCTTGACGAATGGGACAACCTTTTTCGCAGCTAGCCCCCTTCAGGCTCGGGCAATTTCTGAGATTTAACATAGATCGAGGTATGTCTATTCGGAAACCCATGTGAACCCTGACTGCGTGTTAGGCATAGTCCAATATGCAAAAATTTGATCCATCGGCTAAACTGTTCCGATGTTGTTCGTACTTACTTGATCCACGTGCGCGATGAAAGAAAGAATCGAATTTGGTGAGTGGCCAAAGTCGAGATAGAAAGCAACTTGATAGCTGCGCGGGGCTGATATGCCGGTGGCGGACCACATTAATTAATCAAAGGTTGTGTTTCAAGTCAATATGTAAGTTCTGCTGGAAAGGGTGATCGCAGAATTTATAATAAAGGAAGTAATCTGACTCTCTCCTGCTTGAATTGGCAATTCAGTTGAATTCACAGGTTCATGTGATTCTTACCTAAATTGACTTCTGCGAGGGTATATGCAGAGTATGCTGGAATACGGTCCTTCTGCCGCTGCCGCACGATCGGAAGAGGTATGAGTGCATGCGCATCAAAAAAATCACATTTTGCCTCGGATGCTCAGGTAAGATGGCGATCATCGTCATCATGTCACCATCTCGCTATCAATTCATCCTATGAGGACCAAGTTTGAGAGCAGAACAGATTAAAGTCACTACGAAAAGGCTCAATTTAGTTTGGAAGAAGCGGGCAATTCAAGTCAACCAACTACTTTTTTTGAGCTTGAAATGTCAGCAATATTTCATAGTCATTCATCTTCAAGAAAGATTGATAACTTTATAGAAATGATATCCTTACTGCCGAAAAAGCCACCATCCTTCAGGGGATTTCCTGATCCTTTGAATGAAGGAGGGTAATGACCGTATGCTTGTGGACTCTCGACATCATGAACAAAGCATCGTGGCGTCCGGGCTGATGAGAAGTTTATAATTAGACCCCTATTACAGGTCGTTCATTTCATTTTTTGCTCATATGATGTCAAGATCTACTAACTCCGAGAGGCCCCTGGCTTGTGCACACGCACATATGTATATATTGTCACATCAGTTTGTCCATCCGACATTCTCTATAACGTCTCCAATGGATCCCCACATGAATGGGCAGATTTCTGAACTGGTCGCACTCATAAGTACTCAGCCAATGTAATTGAGTCCCATTTCTTGGGTTCTCAGCTCCCTATCATTCCTTCTCTGGACAGCCTGGCTCCTCACCCTTTGGACTCAGCCATCTCACCGCCTCAGTTGAGAGACGCACTCCAGCTACTTGAAGGTGCATCCACTCAATTATGCGCCACTCTGGCACGGCCGAGCCATACTATACTCAATGTAAGCTAACACTCTTATCTCGAAATGTCCAATCTCTCACAAGTGTCACTCTCCTGTCATCCACAGAAATCAATGCAGGTACGGATTAGAGATTTTTTTTTCGTTGCATATATTGAGTGCATGATAGTTTTTTGAGTCTACATGTTTGAACGTCGTCACCACCTTCAAGATACCAGACATTCTTCAAGAGCAGCCGTGCGGGATGCACATCAAAAAAATTGGGGGAAAGGCGGGTGTTAATCATGAAAGGCTCGGTCGAATCATGCGACTGCTAGCCACCAAGCATGTCTTCCGAGAAGGTAATGGGACAAAGGTGATATCTTACTATTTTTGATGTAAACATTCTTGTAGTCGCACCGGATTGCTTCACCAACAACCGACTGAGCCTTCAGCTCCTCTCTTCAAACCCCGTGTCGAACATGGTATCTCATTTGTGAGCACCCAATTGACCATTTTTGAATTTAGGCAAATCTGATTTTCGGCAAATAGCACAGAGGACGATAACAAGGCGACATTACTGCTTCCGGAGATTTTGGCGGATCTGGAATGGGGAAATTCAAGGGCGAATGAACGATCTCCGTGGAACAGGCTCACAGGATTCGGAGGATCTATATTTCAGTATTTTGAAGGGGTATTCGTGTCTGTTCCGTACCATCACTTTTCAGATACTCATCCTCCATCCAATCTCAGGGAACCCCAGAGAGAGCCAAACTAGGAGAACGCTTTGGGATCGGAATGCGGGGTTGGTTCGATGCGATACAGGCAGCAGCCGTACTTGTAGGTATGTTTCTCAGTAATTTTATCTATGTAGATGTAATGCTCACATGGAGTAGATTTTCCATGGGATCGATATTCTCCCGGAACGGTTGTCAATGATGTTGGTGGAGGCATCGGAAACGTAGCCATGGATCTAGTCAAAGCCTATCCGAACCTTCGGCTCAAGCTTCAGGATCTACCTGAGCGTATTCACCAGGCTGAAACAGAAGTTTGGCCGAAGCTTTTGCCCTCTGCAATCGCGGAGAAACGGATCGAGTTCAAGGCTATGAATTTCCTGATCGATTCGCCTATTGAAGGGTGCGACATATACTACGCGAGTAAATTCACCATATGTTTGTGCCTCGCTAATTCAATTGGAATCCTCAGTTGAAAAATATCATGTGAGCGTCAAATTGCGTATTGAAAGACCCGGACCGAAATGATATGATCCATATTAGACATGATTGGCCGGACGATGACTGTATTCAAATCCTTCGCAACATACGCGCAGTCCTCAAGCCTGGTGCTCGCGTCCTTGTTCGTGCGTGGTTCCCCTTTCAACGGAGATATTTTGAGTATACTCATTTGCACCATATAGACGAATACGTCCTTCAGCATGCGAGTCGTACCAACGCTGATGCCAACCCTACGTTCAAAGAGGCTCCTGAGCCGATGCTTCCTAACTATGGTGCGGGACGAGTCAGACAGTACAATCTGGATCTCTGTATGTGGGTCGAGCACAATAGCAAGGAGCGAACACTAGAGGAATTCATTGATCTCGGCGGCAAGGCTGATCTTCAGTTTGTCAAACTTTGGCACGTCGGTGAGATGGGCGGTGTCGAATTTCAGCCCGCATGAAGATATCAGTGAAGTTAGTCTTTCTAGTTAAAATTGTTGGCATTGCGTGGTAATGTTACTGTCGTCGTCGTAGACGCCCAGTGACGTCAGTGACGTCATCTATGAGTCTCATATCGTCTCGCTTGCCATAAAGGCGCCCCCCGACATCTCTTGTCTGTTCAGATTCTCCAGACACCGAACCGAACTTCGGAAACTCTTCCCATCACGGTAGCTTCCTGTATACTAATACAAAGAGTGCCATAGTATACCTCACTGTACCCAAAGCTTGCACTCATCACCCCTAGGCACTGTAAAGCTTCCACAACCCCAATGCCAACCCCTTCAGTGAACGTTCCCATAGCGTCCATAGGGCAATCATCGCGTCAAATACAACTTCAGAGGCACTCGAGATTCCATCTTCGATAAGTTGGGCCAGTGCCTCGGCCCGTTCCTGGACAAACTCTCCCAACCTGTCAGCATCATCAGGGCTCCAGCAGTGGAACGAGGCCGTCTCCAGAATCCAGCACCAGGTTTACTGGCTGGTCAAGCCCACACCGGTTCTGGGATCCCAATTGCGGTGACGCCTGCAAGAATGTTCCACACTAGCGCCACTGTTGGGTCTGTGGCGCTGGAGTCCAGGTGGGACAAGATAGCTCTGGAGGCAAGGGAAATGCCTGTCGCAACGGTGCCTGAGTCAACCAGTGCAGCAGCCACGTTGAGAGGTGTCTTTGAAACAGAGTCACGAAGGAACTCGTAGAAGTAGCCTTGCATGGCCATATGCAGTCTGAGCAGGTTGTCGAGCTCCTCGCGGATTTCTGGACCACCCTTCTCCAGCCATGGCTGGCGGTCCCGCTGCACGTCGCTGATAGTAAATGTCTGTCGTTTCCCCTTGAGAACCTTCCAGGTCTCATAGATTTGCTTGAAGGCGGCAGCTTGGCCCAGGTGCTCGTCTTGAGGAAACCACTGAGGGTAGCAATGGATGATAATAGGACATTGGCGACAATGAAGGTGGCCAGCGGCATCGTAACGATTGGGGCAAGGTCCGGGTTGTTTTTAATGCCGGGATGCTGGTACTCGGGAGTATTGGAGAGGTTGTACGTGGGTCCCAGGTTCTTCATCCCATTTGCCTGGACCATCATCCTGGTTCTTGCTGATCATACCAGCAACAACATTCCGGAGATGCCCTTCAATATACTGAGCCATGGTTAAGGGGCGTGGGCTACAGCCTAAGAGTGCTGTGGATAATATAAATTATCTGTTTGAGCAAAAGAGAATTGGATGGATGATGATCGATTATACTTAATCTCTGGCACCAGTTCAAAGGCGAAGTAAGTGCCATGTCAGCCGTCTTCCCTGGTTAAGTCACAATTACTTGTAAGTTTCATATTTATACAAGTCCTCGACTCTTATCTTGCTCTAGAACAGATTAAATACCGAAAAGTCGTCTATGTTGATGCAATTGATTACCTCGAGGACATTACGACAATCCATACCGACCCTGATATTGCCAGTCTCAGAGCCAATTCTCATCCGTCGCGAGGTACACGGCATCGCCAAAGCAATCGCCGACCGCTTCTCTAGCACGCCGCAGCACCATTCCCACGCCAATTGGGTGCCGACTCCATCTCAATGTTCCGAGACGGCCACGGCGACGACGTCTCGGGGTGCCGCGCCCTTCTACTTCGAAAGACCTGGGTTACCTCTGATTCGGGTATTGTTAATTACCATTCCCTTTTATATCTTGTCCCATGCACACCATTGAACGTTGCACTGGTACTCCAATAGGAGTGCAACAACACAAAGTCATTGTCAAACATAAAAAATGTATAGTAGGTACTAAACATCTTAATTTGTCTATGCGCGCTGAGGGTTGCTGGGGCTAGCTAGACAGGAGCATGAGACAAGCACTCACAGGCGGCCCACATTGAGCACAATATGATGAGAATGCCAAAGTGATAGAAATACTTTTTGATCCAACACTCTTTCATGCCAAAGCTGCGCCACAAAATGTCGAAGGTGGCCATGTCGATAGAACTACGGCATAATGATAATCCCTCGTCAATTCTCGAATATTCAAGGAGGCCTGACTGACCAGCTATCCTTCCATGTCCACATTGTTGTTCTCCTGCAGCTCCACCTCTTCGGCCTGCTCCACACCTATACTGCCTGCTGGGCGCCATACATTTCCCGAAGTTGCCTTCCACAATCGAACACGTCCATCGTTTCCGGTGGACGAAAGGACCGTGCTATATATCAACTCGGCTTGATGTCAGGATGCTGCGAAGACAAAAACCGGTCTCACCCTGTGATGTTCCATTCAACTCTACCGATGGCCGACCTTTAAGTAAAAAAATTAATAAAACTCTCATGAATCAGACGATGAGTGACCCTACTTGTGTTGATCGAAATCAGCGACGACACTCGCAGTCCATTTTCCCTCTTCGTCTTCATCTTCCCCATCGAGGTCTTCGCCCGGTTTGAGGCGCCAGATACGAACGCGACCGTCACGACTGCCGGTGGCAACAAGATGATATGAGCGTCCACACGAAGGGGCCCATGATACAGAGGTGACAGCAAATGTTGGTGGAGCAGTTACAGCACTTTCGGTAATGCCTCCTTCATGCGACGATGCAGATGCGTGTGGAGTTGGGGCAGGGGCAGGGTCGAGGGTGAGGATAACCGTGGGCCGGCGGGAAGGAGAAAGTTGGATGATCTGTGAGATGTTATTAGACTGGGTATTCGCTTCGCGTTTAAGCTAGATAGATGCACACCTTCACGAGGCCATTGATTCCGCAAGCGGTGGCGATGAGCTCGCCCCAGTATCGGTCTTTGCACCATGAGATGCACCACCCACCATCTGCTTCGCGGTTGCCTGAGCCTGGACGCATTGAAGACGGTGGAGTCGGGGTTACACTTTGCTGAAGGTTCTGTTGGAGGGCTTGAGTGACAAGAGAGGCATTGGCACCGTCGAGTGTCGCGTTGGCCTGCGTCGGCGTGGCTACAGCAGCCGTATGAGCACGGGTGTGAAATGACGGCGATCCAGATGAAGAGAGGTTTTGCACGTCTAGTTCTTCGGATAACTGCCATGTAGATATTGAGGGCTGCTCAAGGCACTCATATATTCGCAGCGAATTGTCGGACGCAATCGTTGCCTTTTTTGAGTGATAAATAAAGAGATTAAACCGTTTGGAACTGGAGTACTCACAAGCTTGAGTCCAAAGTGGTGAGGTGCAAACTCTACTGCTCTGACTGTTCCCCGTGCATCCGTCAAAACTGCTCTCTCAATCCAACGGGAGGTCGATGGTTGTGGCTGCGCCGAGGTGCCACCACTCCCGCTTCCACTTGTCTGTTGCGAGGCTTCCGATTGTCCCGACGAGAAACTCTGTTCCCAGACCTTGACAGACCTATCGAACGATGAAGACGCAATGACGGAGCCAAATTCTGGGTGCGCCCAGCTTAGTTTTGATACAGGCGCGTCATGAGCCTTCCTCTCGTGAGTATTGGGAGGGTAGCCATGAATACAATTACACACCTTCCAATCGTCCTCCACTGACCAAGATCCACTGGCCTCATCTAGATGCCATATTTTGATCCTGAAAGAGGCACGATAAGCGTCCCGAAAAGCCAGACAAACGCGCTCGGTGCTCACCGTTGATCTAAGCTACAGGTGGCCAGACGAAGACCGTAGAAATCGTAAGACGCGTCGGTCACCAGATCGCTATGCGCGTTCTGTATAAGTCCAGTCTGAATCATCCTGGTATAATGATGTAAACACGCGGCGCTGAAAAATCTGAACAGCCGTGCGCCGAGTTTGTTTGCCCATTTACAAACAAGCGACAATGGGCCAACCAATCTTAGTGCTTCATCTTTCTAGGGACTAATCTTTTCAGCATATGGACAACGAAAAAGCAACCTGTTGCCACGGTCTAAGGCTCCGACTCGGGACTCTGCTATGACGCCTCATTGCGTGAAGTGAACGCGGCGGCAATACCACTATCGTTCGCATCTTCTTCCCATGCTTCCTCATGAATCAACATGCGGAACGTGATGACTCTTCTAGCATTGTAAATTCGACTCTTGTTGGCAAATCTTGCAGTTGAGCTCTCATTCTGAGCGATATGATTGATTCGTGGGCCTTTGGATTCGTCACACCCTCTGCCCTGCAATCTTTCAACGAGCTTCTACCTTGGAAGTTCTGTGAGTAAGCATGATGTTGCCTTCCGTGAGCAATAACATTCTTGGTGCATCGTCTGGTCATGGGTTTCTATTGAATTTCGTGTGGACAATGGCCGGCCTCGTTCTAATTCCTGAACCTTCGATGAACCTACCTCAGGTCGTTAAAAGCTACCTTATCACGCCTCGAATCCTCAGCAAAAATGAAATTCGCCCTCACATTCACCTCTGCTCTCATTGCAGTCTCCCAGGCCTCCGCCCTTGTCTTCAGCAGGGAGAATACGACTGCGAACGTTGAAGTGATCCCTCGTTCTACATGTCTATAGATGCGACGTAATACTGAAGTGATTCTAGGACAAAGCGGCGGCGGCGGCTGCAGCGCCAGCCTGCAGCGATCCAAGGTTCACTCTCCCTCTCTTGCGAGCCTGGAATGGACCAGCAGGGGATCACTTCTACACCACCAATGCTGATGAAATGCGAAATGCCGTAACGCGATTAGGGTACAGTGGAGAAGGTATCACAGGATACCTTTTTACATCAACTCAGGCAGGCAATGTTCCTTTATATCGGCTGTATCAGCCAGCTTTGCAGGATCATTTCTACACCACCAGCGCGCCAGAGAGGGACAATGCTGTTCGCCTTTATGGGTACCAATATGAAGGAATTGCGGGTTTCTGCTACCCTGATGCGTCGTGTGGCGGACGTCCCTTGTATCGCTCGTGGAATCCTCCTGCGAATGACCATTTTTATACTATGTCAGAGGCGGAAAAGAACTCTGCACAAGCAACAGGATGGAACTATGAAGGGGTCGCGTGTTATATGTACCCTTACTGAAATGAAATTGGTAAGCGCCTCACGCATCGGACTCATTGTTCTGCTCACCGCTGACCTTCAAAAAATTTAGTTCGTTGAAAAGAGATGTGGGACTCCTGGAAAGGCAGCTAACTATTTTTCTATCCATTGAGACTGTTGTACGAGTAGCTAAGACAATCACCCTACATTGATGATCGTTCCTGAGAGGCTTTGTCGTCGTGTTTATGTCACATTGGAGCGCACGCCTTCTCAGCGACTGAGCTCAATAGACCCTATCTATCGGCTGGCAACCCAACATTATTGGATACAGATGATAGTTATGCTGAATGAATCGCCGTATATCCCCCATCAAAAGTGAGTGCCAGCTTTCATTGTCCTTGAAAAGACTTGTTTCGCGTGATACAACTTGGTATCTTGAGAATAAACTTAAAGGACCGTCTTTATATTCGACACCTACTCATGTCATTCTTTGCGCATGGTCTCACGAAACAATGATCTCTTCTGCAGGCATTCCTATTGAGTGAGTCTAAAAATCATAGCATGAAAAGGCACTTAGAATCCGGTTTACCCACGGACCTATGTGGAAGCAGCCGAAAACGTATATATTCAACAAGATATCAAGATGGTCGGACAGAAAACAAAAATTTATGGTGGTCAGGGAAGGTTTTGCATGAGTATACTAGTCGTCGCCAATCTTGGGTGCGAGGTAGTACCGGATGTAACCCTGACCGAAATCATACGATACCTGAGAAAGTCATCAGATAGGTATAGGACTAGGCGTAAGAGGGACTTACAAGAAGGGGTACATCATTGCTCATCATGAATTGCACACGACTGGACAAGCTAGCGCTCTTGGAAAAGTTGACGAGATATTTAAGAGAGAAGGTGAGCGAGACATGCGCATTCATCTCGATGCGGACACCCTGTTCCTCTTCATCTTCCTCGTCTGAGTCTTCCGCCCTCTTCTTGCCCTTGCGTTTCGATGACGAGGCGGTCTTGGCCTTTTTCGAGGGTTTATCAGAGCTCGAGGACTGCGGATGGATTAGTAAGATATACTACTGAATATGTAGCACGAACCTTTTTACGCTTCTTTCCGCTTTCTTCGTCCTCTTCCTCATCGTCTTCCTTCTCTTCCTCACCTTCATCATCCGAGTTCGCCTTAAACTCCTCATCACCGTCCATTTCCACATCTCCATCCGTGACCTCCTTCTTGACTTTCTTTTCCTTCTTGGTCTTTTTTCCATCCTCCTCTTCTTCGTCTGCATCAACATCGACGACTTCCGCATCCTCTGCGTCCTCCTTCTTCGGCTTCTTGAGCTTTTTTTGGTTAACTTTTCCGATGGCACTCGAGTCACTCTGGCGCAAAAGGACGCTGCCATTGGCGGCCTCGCCGTCGCTTGCGAAACGTACACCCTCTTTTGAAACTTCGATTCGAACGCTCTCGCCAAGGAGAGAGAGGTCGCGCACGATGCGCGTAAACTCTGATGAAGGCATCGTCACACGGGCATCGTAGTCCGTTTCTGGGATACCGAGTGTATCAGCATCAATATCCATGAGTTTCATGTCGTATTCTGCTATGCGGTCAGAAGCTACGACGTGTCCATCAGCAAAGACAAAAAAAGGAAAAAAGGTCATTAAAGCACTGATACGTACACTTTGCCTCGTACACGAGATTAAGAACGTCAGCTTCATCGGCAGCTTTCATAGTACACTCGTCATCATCCTTGGCACACTTCAGCACCTTTGTCAGACTGTTGATGTTGACGCCAAGCGGCATGGGACGATCACAGCGATAGCGCTTGAACCCCGTTGCCTCCAGAAGGACAGACACGAGCGCGACGTGCGAGTTGTCCATGGCTTGCAACGTGATACCTTCTTCGTTGCACTCGAAATTCGCGTCATTGACGAGCTCCTTGATAGCTGTTGGTCTCGATAAGCACAGGTTCGAGGTTATAGACTCCACTTGCCATCGAGAAGTCTCTTCAGAATTCCAGCTTCAGCAAGTTTGGCTTCAAGCATGGTGGATACGCGTCGTGGAGGTGAGGAAGGGTGGAAAGGATTGTACACAAAACGCGTGACGGTCACGCGTCAAAGGGTGACAATTAGAGCGGAGACTTAATTCGCGTTATGTCACGTTACCAACTCTCCTTTTGTGTTTTCTTCTATCTTACATACCGTACTGCTTTGTTTTTTCTCGTTCACTCCTATATCATTGCCACACTACAGTATCCTACACACCCTAATCACCGGACTTTTCCCATCTTATATCAATTTTACGCCCAAGATTATTATGACAACACTATTCAACCGTCACATGAACAGCGACCTGGCACACGCGACACGCGCTGCTCAGCGCAAGCTGAAGCAGCTCGAGATTGAGAAAGAACAGCGCATAGAAGAAGCAGAAGCGCTGAAGATGACGGAGGTATATCCTATCAGACAACCTACGTCCTCAAATTTCCCTTAATGTCCCTGACTCGCCTGTTCAGGAACAACGACAAATCCTTCACAACTCTTTCGAGACGGTGAAGGTCGAATTCAGTGATTTAGACGGCCTTTCGTGGTCTATGGTGCCACAAAAAAGGATTCCTTATCCAGACCAAACGTTTGCGGTCCTCACTCATACCGACCTCGCCTCCTTTGGACCTCACGATACTATTCGCGCATCTGCATCATCGCGGCCACGACCTAGGGCCAGCAATTCTTCTCCTAATTTCTCTAGTCGCCCCCTTTTTTCACCTCCATCCACTTCTCCCACCCTTAGACATGCCCGCTCCTCTATGTCATCCAGAGAAACAATGACAGCAATTCTGCACAACCACAGAGCAGCCCGATCTCGTTCTCCTATCAAGGGTTTATTCCCTGAAGATGGCTATGATTCTGATAGTGAACCTACAGTCCGCGAGTCTGACTCAGATTTTGACGACCGTTCGCGGTCGAGGAAGGATTCCAAGAGAATTGGCATTTCCAAGAGGATGGGGACCTTGCGAGGGGTTCCATTTCCCTCTGCAGCCATGATGTCTACTCGTTCCGTCGCAAGAAAGCCGGCCACTGCCGTTTTGTCCAAACAGTTAGCTGCTGGTGACCGAGTCACACAGAAGGAAGATTGTTCGGAGCCCGCATTTTCAGGAGCCCCATCTTTAAGAACGACCACTTACCCTGCGTATATAACGTACTCAAAGTCCTCGCCTGTTAAATCTCAATGTCCATTCCCTCTGGAACCCGATACCCAGACGCCAAAAGCGCTCCTCTTTCCTACCTTTTCCAAGCCGGGATCTGCGACCACGGCTGTATACCACCTGCCCACCTCCAATGGTGATTAATTGTATTTCAATGCCATATCTTCTCGCTTTCAATTTCATTCGCATTGCTCCTGTACTTCATGACTACTCTTCCACATTTGTATGCTTCTCGCATTTTGATTGTGGTTTCCACACTCCATCGTTTTTACATCTCGGTATATCATCAACAGCCAAATTGCATTGCCCAATCCATCATTCACACCACCGGAAGGAGTTTTTCCGTCATAGTTAATGTTCCTCGACAATAATACTACTTTTGTCTTGCATAATTCTGCCTACAAATAGAACACTTGTCAGACCTGAAGCCTATCTATTGCAACTGCTCTGTTGCCCCTGAGGACGATCCATTCGCAATCTGAATTGATGAATTGAATCTGGGTGATTCCTTTCGTCCTCGGCAGGACAAGGCTATCAACACGACCTTTGGGTTACCATACCACGATTCAATAGCCTTTGTACAATGAGACGATGATCAAGGATTCGCCCAGGTTCTTTTATCCTTGATGCAATCAAGATCAAACGACACAATCGAGATATATAACAAAGGAAAGACCCACTTCCTCGAATAGATATCGTAGATTGTTCACTCCGGTACGGGCAGCAGCAACCGTGTTGACAACAGTTTCAGCAATCGTCTCTGTCGGTTTTCGTAAAGGCCAGCGAGCGCTCGCAATGGGTATACATTCTCTCGTCTTGTACCAGTAGTTAAGGACAGCTTGTGATGTGGGCCGTTGCCGGAAGTCGTGAGTCATCATCATCCCAATGAGACCGTCTAGGAAATCGAGACTGAGGTATTTCTACAAAGGAGGTTTTGTCAGAGATAGGACGAGGGCTAAAGACATGGACATCACCTGTTGGAACTCTTTTCGAAACACGTTTCCAAGTGTGAAGACGTCCAATTTGTATTGATCGAATGGAATGTAAGGGGTGGCTAGTTCAGGCGGGTCGTTATCACGTCCTCCGACGCCTTTAACGACAGCTGACTCGGCCGGCGAGAATTGAATCGAACCATCAAAGTCGATGATATAGTATCGGACGGGATAATCGATTCGAGGGAGAGGTTTGATATCATCGTACCCATTTGGAGCGACGCAGGGCGAAGCAAAATGCCACCCTTGAGGAAGGATGGCGTGGGCATCCATCATGATATTGACGGTAGTTAGGTCCCTAAAGAGAGAAATGAGTCCCAGTGAGGGAATTCAGAAAACAATGATCTACGTATGAGCGACAAAGTGATCATGCATGAAGGTTAATCCCTAGAAGGATTGACAGAATTCTTCGAGTAGCAGTCGGGAGAGTACACACCTCCAATAATTGCGTTACGCAATCGACAACTTCTCCATGAACACCAAACTCCGGATCATTGAAATCTCGAAGTAATGGCATCACCATGTAGCTGATCGTAGGATTTTCTAGGTCAACAAAATTATCCAATACAGGGAGGCAGTGGTTTCTGGGGTCAGAAAGCAATTCTTCGGATGTTAGATATTTCGCAATCGCAATTTCGTTGGAAACCTTGGTGATCCGTTTGATACAGACCTTGCTGTTGTCATCAGTGCGACGGGCATCCATTACCATGTAGATCTATATCTGTACAATTAGCTTCTTTCTCGAGCATTTTTTGTGGGAAGAAGAATGCACTGAACTACATGTTTATGAGCATCTTCGCAATACACTGGATTCTTCTGCTTTGTGCCCGGAGTCTTCCACGATGGCGTCCAAGCAGGATGATAGCGAGGGCGTAGTTGATACCCGTGAGTTAACAGAAAGTTATATCGATCGCGCCAATGTTTTTCATACTCTCTGATACTGGCCGGATAGACGAGGGAGAAGAATGCTTCATAAGGGTTAGACGCCAAGGTAACTTTCCCTGGCAAAGGAGTAGCAGAGCTGCTTTCCATTCGGGCAAATGAAACGTTGTCACGTTGTGAACCTTTACTTGTTGAAATTTGTGGGTCCCGGCCCTTCTGGCACAAGTGTTGAACACAAGTCGAACATGAGGTCAATCATTTACAAGCATAAAGATTGATAATTCGATCGAGAGTTCTCCCTTTCTTTTCCTTGTGACATATTACCGAATTTGCCATGTAAATCACGATCAGTATAAAAAGGACTACTCTGATGGGTACCGTGGCCGTGAATCGTTGAAAATCCCTTCTCTTGACTTCCGCTGAATGCAATGGATCAACCATCAATGACGATCTTCACTTACTACGTCGGTGCGCTTGCCATTGGCGGCGGCTTGATCACGACACTTGTGTTCTGTTACAACCGCCTTCCAAGAGCAAGGATGAAGGTCTTTCAAGGAATTCTTTTGGAGACAAGAAATCTCCATCAGCAAGTCAAAGACGAGGGTCTCGTCCCAGTTCTGATGACCGATGAGTTTGAGATGAGATTACGAGTGTAATCCCTCCCTTTCCTAATTCTGTGAGGTGTCTTTAATAGCAGTCCACAGGTTGGAAGAGAGTTCCATCAGTCTTCGTGATAGTACTCATCAGTGTACAAGTCTTTTTCAGGAGGTGATCGCTGCGTATCATGGGCTCTCAACTGCGATCCAAATTAATATTAAACAAGCCATCAGCTTGCAGGCAAGGATCGCGGTAAGGGGACTCAGTCTTCCGCATGATATCAATAGTCTGACTGTAAATTCTCAGACTGAAAGTGAGGAACAAAGACGGATACGCGGACTACGAGATGCTCCCCTGGACGCCACCCAGACATATTTTCTGACGACTACCACTAACTTAGGTAACTCTGACTGTCGATTCATCGCTGTGAGCTTGCAATGATGAATTCATCTCATTGGTTCTTCGAGGCACATCCACCTATGCTGAGACTACCGACCTGCCTGATAATCACGGTACTCATTGTCCACTGCCAGTGGCTGATCTTACGCGATGTTCCTCTTCAGGTACTTAGGTGTTGTGAGCTTCGATCTTTTGAACTTATGTTGCTCTTCCAGGATCAAGGTTCCTTCACTACGATGGCCGTATGCCCGAGACGAATTCTGGCTCGAGCTCAACCACTTTCAGTGTCACAAGATTTCTCGGAAGGCGTGCTCATTGGAAAACATGTCTTTTAGCTTTCCTTCGGCAATGGCGACATCCGGCAAAGGAAGGTCTACCTGATCTCGAGACTGGTATCCATGCCACGGAGGATAACCAATAACCCTGCTGCCGGCTCGCCCTTTACGAGGTCTATCCATTGATTCACATGCTTTCGTTTTATCATTCTCGTGTTCATTGCTTTCGTGTTCATGGCTTTCGCGTGATTTAGCGCTGTTTCGTCTCGTTCTCCCAAGGCATTGTAACATACATGTCGAATCTTAACTCCACACGATTTTTTTCTGTATCCCCTGTACTTATTATTTCTGCCCATAGCACCGCATATACAACTACATCTTACAACGTTCGACGTCTATTTTCCATTGACCGAAGTATTAATCATTTCATGGATCAGTCCCACAGAATACCTCGTGCTAAACAAACCTACTCAAATCTGAGGTGAGTCACTTTTCAAGCTTTCGGTTCCGTCTACAGAATTTGAATCTTGATGAACGCATGTTATTAGCATGTTCTTTTGTGGGTGAACGAAGGAAACGGATCTTGTGATGCTTCATCCACAAATCATAGACTTGGTCTCATTGTATGCACTGCACGCTTGTTTCTTGATTTATCGTAGGACTCGTTCACGGTGTCACCTGCTGTCCTCGAGGTGGCCTTGAGCTGTTGTGACTTGCGGCAATGAACTTGATGGCATGGGGAATCAAGCTATTCACAGTACTCCGTGGTTTGTAGCTCCAGCTCTTCATTAGATATGCAGATGACTACGACGTACTTATCTTTCCTGTATTCCGAAACCAGGTGTCTGTGCTGACACCGGTAAGGACTTAATTCATGCTTGAAACTTGAAACAAGCTTATCAGTGATTTACTGAGGCACGCCGGGAAACCGCGGATGTATACCATTTACCCACCTCTAATGGTATTTTAATGTCATATCTTCTCGTTCTCGATTCCAATTGCATTACTGACCGCCGTGCTTCATATTTGTATCCTTCCCTTTTTCGCACCTAGATCGTCGCTTTCTATACTCCATCGTCTTTACATCTCGATACACAATCCATGGCCCAGCTGAATTGCCTTGCCCAATCCATCATTCACACCATCGGAAGGAGTTTTGCCCTCCTAACATATGTTCCTTTGAAAATACTCTTATTTGTCACGCCTAATTCTGCCTACAATGGAACACTTGTACATGTGGAAGGACCTAAAGCCTGTCTATTGCAGCTGCTCTGGTGCATTGAGAAGGATTCGTTCGTATTCCACATTGGCGATTGAATCTGGGTGATTTCTTTTGTCCCACACAGTAAAAGATAATATCAGCACGCCATATGTTTACATACCACGATTCAATAGTCTTGGTGCGATAATAATCAAGGATTTGCCCAGGTTCTTTTGTCCTTGATGCAAAACAGATCAAACGACATAATCAAGATGTAGAACAAGGGAAGGACCCACTTCCTCAAAGAGATATCGCAGATTATTCACTCCAGTACGGGCAGCAGCAACCGTGTTTACAACAGTTTCAACAATCGTCTCTGTCGGTTTTCTTAAAGGCCAGCGAGCGCTCGCAATGGGTATACATTCTCTCGTCTTGTACCAGTAGTTAAGGACAGCTTGTGATGTGGGCCGTTGCCGGAAGTCGTGAGTCATCATTATTCGGATAAGACCGTCTAGGAAATCGAGATTCAGGTATTTCTAGGCGGTGTCAGAATATTACAAGTACTGAAGATTTGGATATTACCTGTTGGAACTCTTTTCGAAAGACATTGCCAAGTGTGAAGACGTCCAATTTGTACTGATCAAATGGAATGTGAGGGGTAATGAGCTCGGGCGGGTCGTTATCACGTCCTCCAACACCTTGGATGACAGGTGACTCGCCAGGTGAGAATTGAATTGAGCCATCATAATCAATGATATAATACCGGACAGGGTGATCGATTCGAGAAAGAGGTTTGAGGATTTCATAACCGTTTGGAGCAAAATCGCGTGACGAGAAATGCCACCCTTGAGGAAGGATAGCTTGGGCATCCATCATGATATTGACGGTAGTTAGGTCCCTGAAAGGACAATGAGTTCGAGTGATGAATATCAGAGAATAATGATCTACGTATGGGCGACAAAGTGATCATGCATGAAGGTTAATCCCTAGAAAGAATTGACAAAATTTTTTGAATAGCAATGAGAGTACCCACCTCCAATAACTGCGTTACGCAATCGACAACTTCTCCATGAACACCAAACTCCGGATCATTGAAATCTCGAAGTAATGGCATCACCATGTAACTGATCGTAGGATTTTCCAGGTCAACAAAATTATCCAAGACAGGGAGGCAGTGGTTTGTGGGGTCAGAAAGCAATTCTTCGGATGTCAGATATTTCGCAATCGCAATTTCGTTGGAAACCTTGGTGATCCGTTTGATGCAGACCTTGCTGTTGTCATCAGTGCGGCGAGCATCCATTACCATGTAGATCTACATCTGTGCAATGAGTTTCTTTCCCAAACATTTCTGAGGTAAGAAGAATGCACTGAACTACATGTTCATGGGCATCTTCGCAATACACTGGATTCTTCTGCTTTGTGCCCGGAGTCTTCCACGACGGCGCGTCCAATCAGAATGGTAGCGGGGGCGCAATTTATACCCGTGAGTTAACAAAAAGTTGTATCGATCGCGCCAATGTTTTTCATACTCCTTGATTCTGGCTGGATAGACGAGGGAGAAGAATACCTCATAAGGGTTAGACGCCGGAGTAACTTTCTCTGGCAAAGGAGAAGTAGAGTTGGCCTCCATTTGGGCAAAGGAAACGTTGCTTTCCTATAGTCTTTGCCTTGTTGTAACGTGTGGGTTCAACCTTCTGATTACATGTGCGTTCAACATGAGGGCCCTGATGATCAACACAAGATCGGACTTTTCTTTCCTGACTCCGAGGTTGCCGGAAGTGCATGAAGCACGAAGTTATAAGAGATGGCTCCGACAACTATGATGGATTGTTTGGAAATTGCTCTTCTTGCCTCACACCGAAAGCGATGGAATCAACAACCAAGTACGATCTTGAACTACTACGTCTGTGCGCTCACCATTGTCGGTGGCTTGGTTACAACATTGGTCATCTGTTACCGTCTTCTTCCAAGAGCGCGGATGAAAGTCTTCCAAGGGATTCTTCTGGAGACGAAGGATCTCTATCAGCAAGTCAAAAATGAAGGCCTCGTCCCCGTTTCAATCATTTGTGAGTTTGGGGCGAGATTGCAAGAGTGCGCTCTTCACTTTTGAACTATGCGTTGCTTTTGACGGGAATCTACAGGTTGCAAGAGACCTCGATCAGTCTCCGTGATAGCACTCATCAATGTGCCAGCCTTCTTCAAGAAGTTATTGCTGCATATCATGGGCTTTCAAATGCCTTCCAAATCAGTATAAGACAGGCTCTCGACTTGCAAGCAACGATTGCGGTGAGTAATAGACAATTTTCGACATTCTGGCAGCGGCCTGACTCATGTTAGACCGCAAGTGAGGAACAGCGAAAAGCGCGAAGGCTTCCTAATCCCCTCAGGGACGCAGATCGGTCATCCTCGGAGTCAGTGAGCAACAACTCAGGTAACCCGTATTGAAAATGCATGAGACATATCACTCCACTGAAAATCTCCTCAAGGAACATGTGACAGACTTCCTGATGACAATGTCGACACTCAGTATGGCATGGCTGAGATTGATTCTGACTCGAACTCGACTGTTATCGGTACGATTGCGGACAGGTCTGCCTATTGGAAAACGTGTCTTTTAGCTTTCCTTCGGAAATGGCGATATCCGACAGAGAAAGGTCTACCTTCCCCAGATCTCGAGTCTGGTATCCCTGCCACTGGCAATGACACCGCTGCTGACTCGTCCAGGACGAGATCTTTCCACTGATCTACACGCTTTTGTGGTTCATCATGATTTCTTTTGTTTTTGATTGCTTTCGTGTTATTGATGTATAATAAACGCTGTTTCATCTTGTTTTCTTACTTCCTTGTAGCATGCATGTCGTATCCCAACCCCATCCCGGCCTATTTGTTTTCTGTATCCTCTGTATCTATTCTGCCGCCCACAGTCCACCTCTATCTTACAGCTCTCGACGTCTACTTTTCATTTCCGAAAATATCAGTCCGAGACCCCCAGACTGCCTCATGCTAGACAAGCCTATGTCAAATTTGAGGCGAGTCACCTTTCCAAGCTCTCCGTCCCGTCTGCAGAGTCTGAATCTTGATGAACACATGTTGTTACATGGCATGTTCTCTTGTGGGTGATTCAGAATAGACGAATCGTCGTCCACATGACATCATCCACAAAAAGTTGGTCTCATCGCACGTGCTAAATTCTTCTCGTTCTCTCGATAATGTGCCTCTTTATTGATTTTCTGCGGGACTCTTTCCGCCCAGGCCCCATGCTGTCTCCTGCTGCCTCCAAGGTGGCCTTTTTGCTGAAATCTGTCGTGACATTAGCTTATTCACTGTGCTCCACGGCTCTTCATAACATTATGTAGGCGCCAATTACTCTGAAAGCTCATGCACCGCTTCAACTGCTGAGACCCCCACAACGTCATTTGTCAAAGCACGACACTTGATGGTCGATGGGAAAATGCATGACCCTCGACGTATGGCTCGCGACCTCTCATACCGTAGCAGACATCGAATAACACCCATGTCTACCCCATGCTAGACAAACCTACTCAAAACTGAACTTTGCAAGCTCTCAGTTCCGTCTCTGGAGTTTGAATCTTGATAAAACACATGTAAATGGTGTGTTATTTTGTGGGTGAATGGAGGAAACGGATCCTATGATGTTCCGGTCACAAATCATACAGAAGTTTGGTCTCATCGCACGCACCTGCATGCTTCTCGCCCTCTCGATGCTGTGTTTGTTTCTTGATTTTCTGCGGACTTTTGCTGCCCATAATGTCTCCTTCTCCTGCTGTCTGCAAGGTGGCCTTTTTCCTGAAAATTTGTTGTGATGTTAGCTTGAACGTGAAATCGAGCGACTCACGGTGCTCCGCGGCTCTGCTGCTCATGGAGTATCCTGCTGTCCTCGAGGTGGCCTTTGGCTCGAAACCTGTTGTGACTTACGGCAATGAACTTGATGGCATGGCGGATCAAGCTATTCACGGTACTCCGTGGTTCTTGATGGTACTTATCATGTAGGCCCCACAACATCATTTTATAAGTCGCGACACTTGATAAATTCATGACTCTCGTAGCATGACCACTCCCAGAGCTTTGTGTGCTCTCTCAGGCAGCAGACATTCAATATTGAATGGTGCTACAGCCAAGTTGCCCTTTGTAGCTCCAGCTCTTTTTCATCTACTTACTGTGATGACACTACGACATGGCAAGTAGTGAATTCATGCTTGAAACGTGTTTATCAGTGGTACACTGGGCACGCCGGGAAACCGCGGATGTATACCATTTACCCACCTCTAATGGTAATTAAACGCATTTTAATGTCATATCTTCGATTCCAATTGCATTACTGACCGCCGTGCTTCATCATATTTGTATCCTTCCCTTTCTCGCACCTAGATCGTCGCTTTCTATACTCCATCGTCTTTACATCTCGATACACAATCCATCATTCACACCATCGGAAAGAGTTTCGCCCTCCTAACATATGTTCCTTTAAAAATACTCTTATTTATCACGCCTAATTCTGCCTACAATAGAACACTTGTACATGTGGAAGGACCTAAAGCGTCTATTGCAGTTGCTCTGGTGCATTGAAAAGGATACATTCGTATTCCACATTGATGATTGAATCTGGGTGATTTCTTTTGTCCCACACAGTAAAAGATGATATCAGCACATCATATGTTTACATACCACGATTCAATAGTCTTGGTGCGATGATAATCAAGGATTTGCCCAGGTTCTTTTGTCCTTGATGCAAAACAGATCAAACGACATAATCAAGATGTAGAACAAGGGAAGGACCCACTTCCTCAAAGAGATATCGCAGATTATTCACTCCAGTACGGGCAGCAGCAACCGTGTTTACAACAGTTTCAACAATCGTCTCTGTCGGTTTTCTTAAAGGCCAGCGAGCGCTCGCAATGGGTATACATTCTCTCGTCTTGTACCAGTAGTTAAGGACAGCTTGTGATGTGGGCCGTTGCCGGAAGTCGTGAGTCATCATTATTCGGATAAGACCGTCTAGGAAATCGAGATTCAGGTACTTCTAGGCGGTGTCAGAATATTACAAGTACTGAAGATTTGGATATTACCTGTTGGAACTCTTTTCAAAAGACATTGCCAAGTGTGAAGACGTCCAATTTGTACTGATCAAATGGAATGTGAGGGGTAATGAGTTCGGGCGGGTCGTTATCACGTCCTCCGACGCCTTGGATGACAGGTGACTCGCCAGGTGAGAATCGAATCGATCCATCAAAATCGATGATATAATACCGCACGGGGTTATCGATTCGAGAAAGAGGTTTGAGGTTTTCATAACCGTTTGGAGCAAAGCTACGAGACGAGAAATGCCAGCCCTGAGGTAGAATTGGCTGAGCATCCATCATAATGTTGACGGTAGTGAGATCCCTGTATAGCATATTAAGTTCGAGTGAGGACCGGGTGAAAAGCATGACAGTACGTATGAGCGACAAGGCTGTCATGCATGAATGTCAATCCCTGAACAGAGTTGTGTGAAAGCGCGTGGGTAGCATGAGGAGTACCCACCTCTAATAACTGTGTGACACAGTCGACGACTTCTCCATGGAAACCAAACTCTGGATCATTAAAATCCCGCAGAAGTGGCATGACCATATACATGACCATAGGATCTTCTAAATCCACAAAATCGTCTAGGATTGGAGGGCAGTGGTTCCTAAAGTCAGAAAGCAGCTCCCGGGACGACAAATATCTTGCAATCGCAATCTCGTCCGAAACTTTGGTAATTCTTTTGATACACACTTGTCTTTGATCAATAGTGCGACGAGCGTCCATAACCATGTAGATCTGAGTTTGCTAGGTTAGTTGTTTCCAGCCTATCAGTGCGTGCCAGATGACAATACTATGTGATCATGAGCATCCTCGCAGTATACAAGGTTTTTCTCTTTTGCGCCTGTTTTTTTCCACGAGGGTATCCAATCAGGGTGAAAGCGCGGGCGCAGTTCATAGCCTCGAGTCAACAGAAAGTTATAGCGATCGCGCCAGTGCTTTTCATATTCCATAATTTTGTCTGGGTACACGAGGGAGAAGAATTCGTCATAAGGGTTGAAATCATTTTTTGGCAGCGGGGTAGAGCCACACTGCATTTGGCAGATACAACGTTGTGTCTTAGCGGTTGTTATGTGAGAATGATTGGACCTTCGAGACTTGAGGCCGTACGGCCAGATTGGAGAGGTTCGAAGTCAACCTATGTGGGTACGTTGTAGGTCCAATAGATTGACGTGATTCCGCGGTACCTCCGAAGAGTTACCCTGCAATCAAACCATGTTATAAAGCGGCCATTCAACAACTGCCATGGACGGCACAAACCTCCATAATTACATTCTACGAAATGGACCAAGAGCAATCCCTGACGATCTTCAATTTCTACGTCGGAGCTGTCGCTGTCAGCGGTGGTCTAATCACGGCGGCTGTATTCTGCTGCAGCCTTCTTCCCAGGGCGCGTTTGAGGGCTTTCCAGAGAACTCTTCAGGAAACCGGAACTCTTTTGCAGCAAATTAAAGATGAAGCACTGGTACCAGCTTTTGCGATCTACGAGTTTGAAACGAAATTGCGGACGTGCGTCCTTGAGCCCCTTTGTCAAACTTTACAGCTATAAACCAGAACCAAACAGACTGGAAGAAAGATCCATCAGTCTACGTGATAGTACCCATCAATGTTCGAGCCTTCTTCGAGAGGTTGTCGCCGCATATCGCGGTTTGTCGACAGCCATACAAAGGTGCACCAATCATGCTATCGACTTGCAAGCAAGGATTGCAGTGAGTGATAGCCAACCTTCGGCGTCTCGGCAGCACACTGACTGTCTTAGACCGCGAGTGAAGAGCAGCGAGGAGCACGGAGACCCTCTAATTTTTCCATGCACGAACGGCCAACTGTCCTGTCGGCGAGCAGTTTTAACTGAGGTAACTATCGAAGTCACGAGAAGCGTATCTGTTCATCATTTACAAAAGGAATATGCGCCAATGATTCTGACATAGCTGATGATAGCGACACTCAGCGTATAACAGCTGACGCGACACGATGTTTTTCTTCAGGTATACCGAAATAACAACAATGATAACTTTGAGCTCGGAGTTAATGTCGTTCTTTCAGGATCGAGACCTCTCCAGGAAAACGGCATGTCTGAGACAAATCCCTACTCGGGCTCAACCGTTTCAAGTACCACAACAGCTGTCGGAAGGCATGTTTTTTGGAAAACCTCTCTTTTAAGCTTTCCTTCGGCAATGGCGACATCCGATAAAGGAAGGTCTACCTTCCCTAGATCTCGAGTCTGGTATCCCTGCCACTGGCAATGACACCGCTGCTGACTCGTCCGGGACGAGATCTCTCCACTGATCTACACGCTTTCGTGGTTCATCATGATTGCTTTTGTTCATTGCTTTCGTGTTATTGATGTATGATAAATGCTGTTTCATCTTGTTTTCTTACTTGCTTGTAGCATGCATGTCGTATCCCAATCCCATCCCGGCCTATTTGTTTTCTGTATTCTGCAGCCCACAGCCCACCTCTACATCATTATCTTACAGCTCTCGACGTCTACTTTTCATTTCCGAAAATATCAGTCCGAGACCCCCAGACTGCCTCGTGCTGGACAAGCCTATGTCGAATTTGAGGCGAGTCACGCCGTCCCGTCTGCAGAGTTTGAATCTTGATGAACACATGTTGTTACATAGCATGTTCTCTTGTGGGTGATTCAGAATAGACGAATCGTCGTCCACAAATCATACATAACATCATCCACAAAAAGCTGGTCTCATCGCAAGTGCTACATGCTTCTCGATCTCTCGATGCTGTGCCTCTTTACTGATTTTCTGCGGGACTTTTGCTGCCCAGGCCCCATGCTGTCTCCTGCTGCCTTCAAGGCAAGGTGGCCTTTTTGCTGAAGATCTGTCATGACATCAGCTTACTCACGGTGCTCTTTATAATATTATGTAGGCGCCAATTACTCCAAAAGCTCGTGCACCGTTTCAACAGCCGAGACCCCCACAACGTCATTTGTCAAGTCACGACGCTTGATGGTTGAGGGGAAAATGTATGACTCTCGACGTATGGCCGGCCACCTCTCATACCGGTGGCACATTGAATAACAATCATGTCTACCCCATGCTAGACAAACCTACTTAAAACTGAGGCGAATCCATTTCCGAGCTCTCAAATCCGTCTCCAGAGTTATAATATTGATGAACACGTGGTAACGGCATGTTCTTTTCTGGGTGAATGGAGGAAACGGACTTACGATGTTTCATCCACAAATCATACGAAAGCTTGGTCTCATCGCACGCACTACATGCTTCTCGCTCTCTCGATAATGTGCCTCTTTACTGATTTTCTGCGGGACTCTTTCCGCCCAGGCCATATGCTGTCTCCCGCTGCCTTCAAGGTGGCCTTTTTGCTGAAGATCTGTCATGACATCAGCTTACTCACGGTGCTCCATGGCTCTTCATCATATTGTGTAGGCGCCAATTACTCCGAAAGCTCATTCACCGTTTCAACAGCCGAGACCCCCACAGCGTCATTTGTCTCGAAGGGGAAATGCATGTCGACGTATATGGCTCGCGACCTCTCATACGGGTAGCAGACATTGAAGAATACTCATGTCTACCCCATGCTAGACAAACCTACTCAAAACTGAACTTTCCAAGCTCTCAGTTCCGTCTCCAGAGTTTTGAATAATGATGAACACGTGTCCTTTTGTGGATGAATGAAGGAAATGGATCCTGTGATACAAATCATACAGAAACTTGGTCTCATCGCATGCACTGCACGCTTCCCGCCCTCTCGATGCTGTGTTTGTCTCTTGATTTCCCGTGGGATCCTTGTCACTCATGCTGTCTCCTGCATTTCGCAAAAAAATCTTTTGTGACGTTAGCATACGCCAATGAACGTGATGGGGAATCACGGCTTTTCGTGTAATGTCTATTTCACGATGCTTGATGGTGGAGGAAAAATCTATGACTCTCTCGGGGGCATGACCGCTTCTGGAGTCTTGTTCACTCTCACTACGTGGCAGGCAATTGTCAATTGAATATCTAATGGGTGACAGTCTTGTTGATTCCGCGCGTGCTCTGCGAAGTTCCGTTTTGTGGCTCTAACTTATGTGCTTATCTGTCCTGTGCCCCGGAACCGGTGTATGTACATTGTAGTGAATTTATGCTTGAAACCGCCAATCAGTAGTTTGTTGGGGGCACGCCGAGAGACGAAGACACAAATTTCACTATCACATGGCCAGCAAAGATCATAAAGCACGGTCTGTCCTATGATTCATGCTCTCAAATGATTGGTTCTTCACCGAGTTGAGGAAAGGGAAAATGGAAGAAAAGACACCTTCTAAAAGGTACAGATGTACATACATACATGTTCTAAACAGCAAGTCACAGACCGACGACACAAACAGAGTCAAAGAATGAATACAAAGCATTCGCATGACAGGATTATAACTGAAAGAAGAAGGCGTTAGAACATGAGAAAGAGATAGATACATGAACAATAACAAAAGGACCCTCAGAGGGCTTCAATTTTGTCCTGCATGGGAAATAGGACATATGCTTGTCATTTTTTTCAAAATCATCGCGGGGCGGGAGAAAATGTACGAAAGAAGGTAATGATCACTAACCTGTTAGTTAGCATACGACACGGTCGCGTATGACATTTCCCTATTTAAGGACTCAAAGTCAACTCGACATTCTTGACAGACGCACGAGGACAAGGGATTGCTTCAGCGCACAGAAGAACGTGTGTAGGGCTCATGCGTGATCGCCAGGCGTATGAAATTTTCTTCTTGAGCCGTGGTTCGTATGTTGGACACTCACGCGATCTATCGTGAAAACATGAGACGGAGATATCTAGAAGAATAACAAGGTTAGCGAGAGAAGTTGAATTGGAAGCATCGTGATGTGGCAAGAGAAGAAGGGGAAGGAAACTCAGTTGGTGATGCATGTTTCGAGTGTGGATCATCGAATATGGATAAACGTCACCGACTCGGAAGATGGAAAATATCATCAACGCTATAGAGAGAGACTAGAGACTTGCCTGGACATGTCGAATTTTGCGAAAGTTAGGACATTGTGCAAGAGGAGGATGAGGAAAAAAATCGATGAATGAACAAGGAGGCCGTGGAAAAATTGGCTTTGTATGGTGACTTCGAATTTAAGCTCCGCTTGAAACACACTGTACAGTTCCTAAAAACGTTTCGTCCGCCAACTGAGTGGGTGTTTCTTGTGTCGACAACGTTCGTACCGGAGCTTGGTGAGTACTTTTTACCTCTTTATCGTAACGTCGGGCTTTCTCGACATTCTATGATGTTAACCTCAGTTCTGCTTCCGAACGAGAGCAACTAACCTCTTGTGGACAACCTTCTTACCAAAAACTTTTTCTGATCTTCTCGATATCTCTCTTTCTTTAGGACCTTGTGCTCATACTTTGTTCTTTAGATTGTATCATCGTTTATCTGCTGGCATGAATATGCTTCGTAGTTGGAAAGTGTTCGCTCAGTGTGAGTTTTACTGTGACTATTTTTGAAATTGTATTCGGTTTTTTCAAGACGAAAACAAGTTCATCCATTCGTTGACTGTCATGTCCACTGTTTGAATTTCGCGGTCCCCTTCATGTAGGTGGAGGTCGTGCATGCCTGTTCCGTTCTGGGACAAGTGTGCCGGGCCAGTTGTTCGTGACAAGGCGCGGCAGATGAAAACACCGGCTTCTCTGATTTTTTTTTTTTTGTATCCTTTTGATGATCTAAAGTACATCTTTGCTGATGATATACCCCTTCTAGTCTGCTTGTAATTTTAGTGCCGCAGTTTATGTTGTTGTGAATATCTGTTCTTGTATTAGCTACTTTGTGTCAATTGATTTGTTATACGGCATTGTGCTTTCTAAGTTTACTAGACTCGCTCCGCTTTGTCCCCGACGTTCCAGTTGTCTAGAACTGTCCTCTGGATGACAGCACTTGATACAGAATGTCACGTGTCCGTACCAACCGATCGACACTTGTTAACTTTGCGTCCCTTGCTCCTCGCCGCCATGGACAGCGACAAAATGGCCATCGACGCCGTCAAAAACGACGAGCAGACGCCTCCCATTTCTGCAGCCCCGCACGATACCCCTGCAATTGAGCTCACCGCAGACGTCCCAGCGGCCATCTCAAACACCGCCCAGGCAGTACCGATCCCCGAAGGAAGCAGCGAAGTTCCTGCAGGAGTGATTGGCGAAGATACAGCAATAATGGAATTCACGAAACAAGACCCTGCCCTTTCAGCCGAGGAACCCCCTGCACGGTCCGAAACGACCCCTGACCATCCTCAGCCAGCATCCCCCATGCCCGTCGACGAAGCCCCCGTTGCTGGCCCCTCAAACCATGCGGAGAGACCTCAGCTCATGGAACCTCATTCATATCCCAATGGTACTCTCAACCGTCCTCTCAATGTCACTGATGCTCTGTGTTATCTTGACGCCGTCAAAGTTCAGTTCTCCGAGCAGCCTATTGTCTATAACCAGTTTTTGGACATTATGAAAGAGTTCAAGAACGAAAAGTGAGTTTATATTTGCCTCTCTGGGTACTTCGGATATCGTGGCGTGCATGTTCGCCGTCGATGTCATTATCCCATCCTGGAGGCGCTTTATCGTTTCTCTGTCTCGTGTTCACTGAGCTTTCTCATCTCATCACACAGGATTGATACACCGGGTGTCATCAAAAGTGTATCTCAACTTTTTAACGGTCATCCGTCACTCATCCAAGGATTCAATACTTTCTTACCTGTGGGATATCGTATCGAGTGTTCGGATGACCATACTGGAGGCCTCATCACTGTCACTACGCCTACAGGCCGGCAGATGCAGACGACGAACAACGGAGGGACAAGCCCTATCATTTGGTCGGAAATGTCAGCGGATGGCGTTCCTCTACCACCACCTCCTCCCATCGACCTGCCCGCCGGCCAGCCAGGTGCAACTGCAACGTCTCCCGTGCCAATCACCTTCCCCGTCAACGGTCAAACCATGGAGCCAGCGGTTCAATACGTGCAGAAAATCAAACAACGCTGCGACGCAGAGACGTATCGACAATTCCTGGATATCCTGTCGCAATACCACTCAAATCCAGATTCGATCGATGAGGTAATCCCATTCAAGGCTTCTCAATCGGATAACGCCGTTGACATCCTTTTCCTGCTGTTTTCCTCTCTAGGAGGAGGTTTCCAAGCAGATTGCTAGGTTGTTCAAGGACGCTCCAGATCTTCGTTCTGATTTCAGGATTTTTATGCCTGAGAGAAGTCAGTCTAACCTTGATGATCCTTCACCTGAGAGGAGAGGGACGCCGTCCGCGGAGAAGGGCAAGCGAAAGCTTGATAGTGTCGCGAACAACGCATCGAATCCGCCACAGAAGAGGAAGCGGAAAGTTGTCGAAAAGGGCGAGCGAGAAAGGGAAAGAGAAAGAGAAAGAGAAAGAGAACGAGAAGTGGGTTCTGTTCGTTCAACGGCTACTAGCAGCAAGGTGCGCCGTTTCGCGATTCCTCCGGGTTAATTTAATATGCTGATTTGATGTAATGTAGGTAAAGAAAACCAAGCATGCTGTCGGACAGGATTTGACTCCCTCATCATACGACAAGATACCCCAACCCCCACCCCCGTCTCCACGCCGTGTCGCTCAAGCACCGCCGCCTGCCAGGATGCCGCCGCCGAACGACGATTCGCAGTTCTTCGACAATGTTAGGCGGTTTTTGGACAATAGAGATACATACAACGAGTTTCTCAAGATCGTCAACCTCTTTACGCAAGACTTTATCGATAGTACGCGGCTCGTGCAAGAGGCGCGCAACTTTTTGGGCGATAGCGAGCTTTTCAAACAGCTCAAGAATATACTTGGATGGAATGAGCGGAAGGATAGGGAAGCTTTTGAAGCTGAACAACAGACGTGGACGCGGCCCACTGTGGTGACATTAGCGAATCGCTCAACGCAAGCGGATTTGAGCATGAAGCATGGGAGCTATCGTCGTTTACCAGCTTCGGTAGGTCAACTTGAACTTTCTCTCTGACTTTGTATGCCCATCTTGGTGTTTTTAGGAAGTCAACGTGTCGTGTACAGGACGAGACGAGATGTGTCGTATGGTGCTTAACGACGAATGGGTATCTCATCCTACATGGACTAGCGAGGACTCTGGGTTCGTCTCGCATAGGAAGAACATCTACGAGGAGGCCCTGCACCGCAGTGAGGAGGAGCGACACGAGTACGATTTTCACATTGACGCGATCGTGCGCACTATTGCGGTTCTCGACCCGATCAATGTCAAAATACAACAGCTGAGCATAGAAGACCGCGGGACGTTCAAGCTAAAGCCGAATCTTGGTGGAACGTGGAAGCCCCTCCATACGCGGGTGGTCAAGAAGCTGTATGGGCGCGATACGGGCATGGATGTTATTCATGCTATGCAGGAGACGCCGCAGGTCGCTGTGCCTGTTGTGTTGGGGCGGTTGAAGCAGAAGGAAGAGGAGTGGAAACGTGCGCAGAGGGAGTGGAATAAGATTTGGAGGGAGGTGGATGCGAGGAATTATACCAAGAGCTTGGATCATCAGGGTATATGGTTCAAAGTGACGGATAAAAAGGCGAATACGGCAAAGGCGTTCGTGAACCAGATTGAGGCGGCGAGGGAAGAGCAGATTGCGAAACGGGCGTCGTTGATTGATCCGCTGTTTGCGAGGACAAGACCGCGTCACCAGCTTGAGTTCGTCGTGGATGATGTGACGGTGCTGCAAGACGTGCTGAAGTTGACGTTTTCTTTCCTCGACCGGACGCAGGCGCAGATCAACTTCGTGGAGAGGAAACGGATAGAGGTCTTTCTAAGATCCTTTGTGCCCCTGTTCTTCATGTTGGACCCAGTGGCATTCAACACGTGTTTTGTGGTTGCGCAAGAAGTTTTTGAAAGCGATATGAGTGATGATGTGGGGAGTGTTGTGGATGATGGTGAGATTTCGTCAATGGCGAGCGGGAGCACGAGGCGTACTCAACGGAAAGGTGGGAACTTGTCGTCGGGTGGAGATTTGAGGAAGAAATTGTTGAAGAGCGAACAGGTCAAGGCGACGAACCGTAAGACGAGAGCACAGGAGGCGGCTTCTCCCATCGTTTCAAGGCTAGCGTCGCCTGTACTGCCTGAGGAAGATACAAGAATGGATCCATTGGCGCAGACGAGGAAGTTGTCGAGGAAAAATATTTTCTTCACTAATACTACCTTTTATGCGCTTTTGCGGTTAATTGAGGTATAGTCATTATTCGATGATATTCTTACCATCTGCTCATTTGCGTACGTCAGGTGTTGTATTCCCGTCTTAGCCTTTTTAAATCTATTGGAGCGAAACTGGCTGCAGCTGGGCCTTCTCGTTTCAACCCTGTTGCGCAGGAATTTCAACTCCCTCCCGCAGTCGACATGATGATTCTTGGCGATCGAGCTGGCAAGACGGAGCATTACTATGATTTACTCTTGGAGTCTGTCGAACGGTTATTTGATAATGAGATTGAGCAGCATGCTTTTGAAGATCAGATGAGGTGTATGTTTGGCACCAAGGTGAGTTTGTTTTATGTATGTTGGTTTTGACAAATTGTCGATGTGATGGACAGGAAGCGTACAAGTCTTTCACGATCGACAAGGTTATCGGGGCGATCATCAAGCAGGTTCAAGCTGTGTTTGCAGATCCTAAAAGTCAAGATATTTTGGAAATCCTCAAGAAAGAGAGGTCTCTTGTTTCACCGACAACACAGGACCAGATCAATAGTAGAAGAAATGCTGAAAAGGTCTTGGGACCTGATGAAAATTTATTCCGAATCGATTGGGTACGCGTCAACTTTTCAGCTAAACGGTTCTTCCTGACGCGATGTCTTAGCTTCCCGAATCCCGCACTATGACCGTACAACTGATTGGAAAAGATGACTCGAGCTTTGATGATTCAGAGGTCTTGACGGGCAGGTGGCAAGCATATATCGACTCCTATGTTTCAGTTCGTGGTTCATCGTGTCATTCGTGAGTCTGCCTGACAGTACTGTATGACCAACAGAACGATTCTACGGAGGGTATTTTGTCTTCAAAAGTCAAGTCTCCATTTTTACGCAGGTCAGCTAACGTTGCGTGCGGGTCAATGATGAAACTATACTCACGTTTTTTGTGTCAAGAAACCTTCCTCCAGCTATTCGGGAACTACCGCCAAACTGCATCTCGCAGGATGGTCTCGAGATCAAGATATGTGTGCGAACATATCGGTTGTTCTTTGTTTCAAAAACGGAAGATTTCATGTGGAAGATCTCGACCAGAGACGAGACGAAGAAGGCTGTTGAGCACCTTGAGAAGCGGCAAAAACTGAGGAAGAAGTGGTTAGAGCAGGCTAACCAACCAGTCTAGGTGGGCAGGATTGAGGGGTGATAAACTTATATGTTATTTTTACTGCAGTATTTGATGTGGTTGTACATCGAAATGGACCTTTGCCATTGAACTCTGATAGATACCTTTTGAGAGGAGTGCGTAAGACCTCCGTTCCCTTTGGGATGGCTCTAGAGTTAGATAAGACAGTCGTGAAATACCACACGCGCAAAATCCCGGGCTATATAGGTTGACTTTGTGAACCATCTATTCCCTACAGAAGCATCACCAAAAAAAAAGATACTTTCTGGGAAGATGCCTGAGTTGTATAATTTTAATTTGTCCAGGACTGCAGGAATGGAGGGTCAAAAATCAGGTTCAGAATGATTTCACTGTTTTAAGGCTAAGTAGGGTAAAAAAAAGTCTGCCATAAATCCAAGGTAGTACTTGGCAAGAGAAGACTAGTCCTATCTTGATCGTTGCAGTTTCGGTGATATAAAATCAATATGCGCCACAAGTATCTGACATCTCAATCTTTCTCACACGCTGTTGTTGAAGAGCTAAATTAGAGTGGCCTTGCGACGCCACCTCAAAATCTCAATAGCTAATTCAAATAGTCTCCTCGGCCTATATTCCCTGAGCGGTTTGCTTCATCACCGTAATCATTTGTCTGTCTCCGACAAGGAAGGACATGTTCGTGCTCTCCCAAGCCTATGTCCGTGAAGAGAAACTAGTAGGAGGACTACCCTTTGTTTTTGAATTCGGTTTTGGAATTGGATTGTATGGGTTAACATGATGGTAAGGTACTTTTGCAGACGAAGTGTCTGTGACTCTTCATCATGATATCACCAATATAGTTCTGGAATGCAGAATTGCTGCGAGTAGTTTACATCTTTGCATTTCTGCACTAGGTCGCCTCGTGTGAGGCGAGAATATCGTTTGTTCAGAGGAACCAGAGCTTATGGGCACCTCTAGCCAAGTTGCCCGTTGCATAAGCCAATTCCAGCAAACCCTTTGTTACTAGTCTCATAGCTGAAGCTACTCTGGGGGGTATACATGCAGAGGTTGAGATCATATCCAAGGTTAAGCAGGCACTATTACTCTGATACTGTGTTCCTTTGTCATCTTCATCCTCACATCCCGTAGAATAAGGAACATACCGTTGATGAGTCAAGTCTCGAAGGAACTGAGGCACAGAAAGGAGGAGTACTTGACACTACGAGCTGTTCTTTCTTGGACGCGACATTTTGGTTCACTGATTTCTTCCTCTTCTCCGGGAACTGAAAGATCTGGTTGGATGACTGTCTCAGAGCTATGTCAGTAAAAGGACATACTTTCATTCCCTCTCGCAGTTGTTCCAATTCCTTGGATACTTTTTGCATTTTCTTTGGAAGATCCTGTAACCTGGCTAACATGTCTTCAATGGGATCCTGGTAGATGGATGTGTACTCGTTGTGATCTACAAGTTTACCGCTAGGTTTTGGCCACCATTAGTATGACTACAAGACATAGAGAATCTGAAAAGTCACGCACTGTGGAAGGCTTTCAATGCGGCGAATCTCGAAGTTAGGCATATCCACAGCTCTAACTTCATGTTTGTTTTGAATAGACGCTAAGGAGAGGTGCATGGTCTTCCCGGATGACAGAAAATCGATGAGAGTCTGAAAGTAGTTCTGGAAGATTGAAATGCTTGAGACCCATGATATTCGCGGGTTACAGACGAAGACCAGGAGAACAGGTACGCATAGATAAGAATACGCAGACATTTAATCAAGATACCTCTTTCGATAAATATACGGACCGGCGGGATTGTAGGACGGGATTGTAATAAGCAGGCGCTTCTCAATAAACCTTCAATTTATACAAGGATGTTCGTACGATTTAGCGTTGTTAGTAATACAAGGTTGTTACTGTGGGGAATGCTAACCCCATATCCAACAATAAGAAAACGAGTGAATTATCATTCTGTGATGACAGAGTTGTTGTTTTCCAAATTGATGATAAACAACAGACGCTGAAAGCTTGGTCGTCTCCACAGTTGATCCATCCGTTTTCCATGTTGGTGTGGAAGTAGCACAGTCTTCTGTACACATATGTCATTGCATGAGGGTGGAGGTCGTACTGGAAAGACCAAAACAAAGGAACATTTCGGAAAAGTCACATGTCACTGGCGATGTGGTCGGACCGAGCTTGTCCGAAAATTCCCATAAATAGCTTGGTTTCAACTCCGAGATGTTTCTCCACAAATCCCTTGTCTTTGTTCGGGAAGAAAGGAATGTACTTAAATACTGGGAACCGGACAGCCTCTAGGGTCTTTCTTTTGTTCCATCACCGAACTTTTCGCAGTAGTGTCTTGGCTGGCCACCGCCTAACTGATCTAGATTATACCGGACCAAAAACAGACACAACCTCGCACAGAAAGGCGAAGTCCTGAGAGCGTGTGTTCGGCATACGAACATGGCGGATAAAAGGATTGCTAATCGCAGAAGCCCTACTGAGAACCTCCTTCATGGCTCATCTCACCCCTCTGTTCATCAACGGCGAACCAAAACTCTCTGCGTCTACGTTTGATATTATCAATCCCGCATCTGGTCTTGTAGTAGGGAAGTCAGTAAATGCTTCCCGCGAAGACTGCCAGTCTGCAGTCGATTCTGCTGCAAAAGCATTTCAAACTTGGGAGCACTCGACCATAGCTGAACGTCGAGGCATTCTTCTGAAGGCTGCGGAGCTTCTGACGACCGAGAGATACAAGACTAAAGTCGTGGAAACAATTCAATCTGAAACAGCTGCGTCGCTGACATGGTGTACCTTCAATTGGACTGGATCTATCAATAACCTGCGTGCCTCAACTGCATTCTTCGGAGAGTTAAATGGACAAATTCTACCGTCTGTTGTCCCTGATGCAAAGCTTGAGGTTCATCGACGGGCAAAGGGTGTGATGTACGGATGTCTTCTTTTAGTTACACTGATATTCTTAGTCGACATTGACAGATTATCAATCGCGCCGTGGAATGGGCCCCTTTCACTCTCGCTCAGAGCCGTCTTGATGCCAATTCTATGTGGCAACACTGTCGTGCTAAAGTCTTCCGAGTACAGTCCTCGTAGCCAGGCTGTCATCGTTGAGCTTTTCCATGAAGCAGGACTGCCTCCAGGCGTAATAAACTATGTATCTATTTCCCGTGAGGACGCTCCAGCTCGTACTGCAGAACTTATTGCACACCCTGCAGTACGCAAGGTCACTGTATGTATGATATCAAAACTTGAAAGTACCTTTCACCTTCATTGCTCCGTGGGTAGTTTACCGGGAGCGACCGTGTCGGCCGCATCATCGCGACAGAGGCTGCGAGATATTTAAAACCCTGCATTCTCGAGCTTGGAGGCAAGGCGCCTGTCATTGTTAGTCCAGATTGATTTGTTCTGCATTAATCGACTGAGCGATATGAAATGAAGGTCTTGAATGATGCCAACACAGCGGCAGCAGCGCGAGGCATTGTTCATGGTGCCTTTGCGCATTCCGGCCAGGTTTGCATGTCTTCGGAGCGTGTCATAGTCCAGGCTGGCGTCGCAGCCCTTCTCATCGATGCCATAACGATTTTATGCAAGGGCCTTACAGCAGAAATTACTCCGTTGTTCAATCAAGGTTCCGCAGACAATGTGATAAGCATGGTAAAAGAGGCGGTGGAAGGAGGTGCAGAACTCCCGCTGGGTGACTTGAATACGAAGCGAACAACTGTGCTACCACATCTGGTAAAACTTGAATTCAAGGGAAGCGGTACAGGAAAAGGCCTGAGAATATGGGAGAAGGAATCATTCGGTCCAGGTGCGCAAATGATAGTCACATTCAAGCTTTAAATCGACCATTTTTGTTTGTTTATCGCTTCTCGCAGTGGTGGTATTCGTGGTTGTAGACACAGTGGATGAAGCCGTTGAACTCGCAAACGCATCAGAATATTCTCTTACTTCTGGTGTGTGGTCCAAAAATACGGATGTAGCGCAACGTGTGGCTGCGCGGGTGCGTGCAGGTGTGTATATTCTGCTCGACCGACTAATCCCCATATCTCATTTGTCGAGATAGGTTTCGTCAATATCAATGGTTCGACGGTCCATGTGGAGCCATTTGCGGGTGCACGCGGACTAGGGTACGTGGTCTATTTGCATAGTAAAATTCACCAAGATTAGAAAAACTCTTAGTGGCCCGTCCGGTTATGGGAGGTTCGATGTTGACGCATTTACTGATCTCAGAGTTACTGTCTCTCATCCTCATCCTCCAAGCGATTGAAGGAGGTTGAAACTGGAGAAATCGCATTCGCTGGACAAGTCAAACGTATACCTCCGATATATCCAATCTTTTTGATTCGCCGAGAATACAACAAGCACATAAAATACAATGTTGTTGGTGTGGATCTACTGTATGGAGTAATGTTCCTTGAAGACAGTGTTATGAGAAAGCTACTAGGAGCTGGTGGATGAAAGTAACTTACGCGAAGTGCTCTCCCCTTCAATTGCAGCCACGGAACAACCAGAATGAAAAGGCCGGTGACAACCCTGGGAGTTCTGTCTATCAACAAACTCCCATACAAGTATCTTGGGGAACTCACGCTGCTTCCACACCAAATGTCTGAAGGGCACCATTCTTTGCAGCCCAAGGGATTTGGAAGTATGCAACAGCAAACCCTATACAGATCCTTAATACTATGTCCAGCTTCATGGATGAAGATACTTCGCACCGCCAAGAACACGAGCCAAGTTGATGAGAGCGCTAACTTCGCCCTAAGGGAAGGTGAGAAGGTGATTGCATACGTCGGGGTGCAACGACAAACCTGATGTCTCGGGAAACAATCGTTGAGGTACGCATATACAGCAACTGTGTTAATCATAACTGCAAGCTCTGAAATCCCCCAACCCATGATGATGGCGCCCACACCCAGGTGTTTCTGGAAAGAGGCGCCAAGCACCAGAAATCCGCAGATAAATAAGGGAACAGCGGTATAACATGCCCTTTCCGTGCTACGTCAATCTCGCATAGAGAGAGAAATGCAATCTTTATCTTACCAGAGCCGGCTCTCAGCCTCAAATACCCCTTTGTTACGACGGATGCTGACATTCATGATCCAGTCGTTCATATAACGGCCCATGAGTTCGCCAATGATAACGGAAACCTGATGTTGATGATCACGACATGAAAAGGGAGATCTATGAGATCCGTACAATAGGAGTTGCGTAGAGACCTGCAATAATCAAAGGGCCAAATCCGTAACCAACTGGTGGAGCTTCTCCGAGAAAGACGGCGTTTGTCACCTAAGTCAAACCCGTCCAGTTAGCAAACGAAAGCAGACATATTCATGAAAGTTGCGGCTGACGTTGACGCCGATGCCAAACCCGAAGATTGCAGCCTAAATATGAGTGTAAGGTCAGTGGTAAATCATGATCGCTGAAACCATGGAATGACTTCAAAGATAAGGATGCTAAGAACAT
>QGOB01001419.1:0-28150 GCA_003313055.1 Termitomyces sp. MG145
AATTGAGCATTGAGTTTTGGACACAAGGCCCTAACCGAGCTTGCGAGGTTAGGGCTGGGATTAAGCATTGAGGTGGCTGACAAGGCCCTAACTGAGCTTGCGAGGTTGGGGCCGGGATGCAGTCGGGGTTTGGGGGCAAGCCCCCAACGAGCTACATACCTGTGCCGAAGGCACAGGATGTAGCTCGTTTCTTGTATGTTGCGGAAAGTGACTGTTCACATGGTACCTTTCATCGGACATGTTTGTAATCAAATCAGCACTGCCAGTGGCACAAACAAGAGACTCCTTTACGGAAAGGAAAAATCCCAACATCCACAACACCAATCTGAGGCTGACAAGTTTATTGAATACAAAAACAAACTCTACAAGGCGAGACGTGGAATCTCTGCAGTTGTTAACGTGGCCATACATGTATCAAACCCGCCTCTGGTACCGTTCAGGTCACGCTATATTAAAAAAGTGCTCTTCATAAGACGTGCAGAGTGCAGAGTCTAAGAGGCTATCAATGGTGAAGTGACTGTCCATAAAGGAAAGCAACATTCAGAATATCAGTGAGTGAGCATATTGTGAGTCTGCGGAAGTTGTCAGGAGAGGATGGATAAAACAAGACATACCATACTCCTGCTCATTCCTTCCAAACGACTGGCATCTATCCTAGACTTGGGCACGTTGGAGACTTCACTAGCATGTTTCCTTTTCGCCATCATCAACCCCGATACTACGTACTGGGCTTATGGGTTTCCTGGTGCTTTGTTCATGTGGCTCGGCGACCTTTGTAATGAAAAGCATTCCTGAGGCAAACACAAAGTCTGCACCGAAGACCGTTATGACGGCGGCCTTGCAGGAGCACTGTTCCAAACAATGACACAGGTGCGTACAATACAACATAGTTCATTACCAACGTTGACGGGTTTCGTGCAGATAGGAATGGGAGTTACCGTGACTCCTGTCATTTTCAACCGGGTAACACAGGGGTGATCCAGCAGTCTAGCATCATCACCCCTTACAAGTTATCAGGCGACACAATGGGGTTCTTTTGGGTTTGGTGTGTTATGTACGTTATGAGTACTCCAAGACGTTACTTCCAAACGTGGGGTCGTGAGTAGAGGACAATCTATTTCAATACCTTTGAAACATAGTAGCGATGGATAATAAGTACTCCAAGATATTATTTCCAAACGTGGGGTCGCATGCACTGTTTCGAATAGCTTTAAAGCATAGTAGCGATGGATAAGAAGTACTCCAAGACTTTACTTCCAAACGTGGGGTGAGTAGCTCTATTTCAATAGCTTTGAAGCATAGTAGTGATGGATCATAAGTACTCCAAGGCGTTACTTCTGAACAGTGGTGGAAGACCGCGAGTTAGGCAATGCTTTCACGTCGTCCTCAGGAGCAGGGTCGATCGTCTAGTCTGAAAGCAGTCGATAGAGAACGCAGCGAGACCAGTAAGATCCGAGGAGCACAGTCAATGATTGGAAGACAAGCCTTGCTGCAGTGAAAGCCTTGATGCCAAATGATTTGTTTGCACGTGCATCCTTGATGTTTTCTCTTTCACGATGTTTTCGTCTACAAGCACGTAATCCATTTCTAGTGCGGTTTGCTTCACGCACGCCACAACCCGCCGACTCAAAGGATGCGCGACTCATAAGAATCCTCGAGAAACGCGTGGAAGACCGTAAACGCCTGACTTCGGAGGTATGAGTAAATATTACAACATGACATATATAACAAGGAACTCTAGCTCTCTGAAGATTTGTCTTCTCCTTCAGACATCGGGCGACTCAAGCAGCTCAAGGAGACAGAGCCTCTCCAAGACGCTTGGGACCAATTGGTGAACACACGCCAGGTCTGATCGTCTATTTTCGCTACTCTCCACAATATTCAATCTCCAGAAAGCTCCTTGAAGAGACGAATGCTCTCCTTGGTGACCCCGACGAGACCATGCGCGCCCTTGCCACTGAGGAACATAAAGAACTCTCCACGTCTCTCAACTCTCTCGTTGAGACTACCATTCCCTCCCTGCTCATTCCACCGTCCACCACTGCTAACCTTTCTGTGATGCTTGAGCTCAAATCCGGAGTTGGTGGTTCCGAGTCATCCCTCTTCCTCTCTGACTTGTTACGGATGTACCTCCGTCTCGCAAACGTACGGCAGTGGCAGACAGCCGTGGTCTCCCAAAATGAGAATGAAGGCGGAGGGATCAAGGACGCGATTGTGGAGGTCAAGGGAGAAGGAGCATACGATGCCTTGCGTTGGGAGAGTGGTGTGCATCGCGTTCAGCGTGTACCAGCGACAGAGGCTAGTGGGAGAGTGCATACGAGTACTGTTGCAGTCATCGTGCGTTTCTTCCTGATCGTGCTAATCGGTTTTCATGGATGATTTTATCTTACCTAGGTTCTTCCTCTTATGGAAGAGTCGGACACAACAGAGGAACTCTTCTCGATGGATGATGTCAAAATCGAAGTCATGCGGGCCCGTGGTGCCGGTGGCCAGGTTTGCTCCAGCAACTCTCCGCCTCGTCTTATGCCTGACACGTAATTTGAATCCAACAGCATGTAAATAGAACCGAATCTGCAGTTCGCCTTACGCACATTCCCACTGGTATCACTGTCTCCATGCAAGATGAACGGAGTCAACACCAAGTTCGCTCGTCCTCGTTACATACTCTTACTCAAACATGATGTACTAACACATAACAACACAGAATCGACGCCGTGCCTTTACAATTCTACGCAGCCGTCTTATGGATATAAAACTCACACGTGAGATTGCTGAACGGCGCGCCACACGACAAAGTCTCGTACGTACTGCGGATCGAAGCGAAAAAATTCGCACATACAATTTCGCTCAGGTACGTCGCCCCTCTCCTATCATTTTCGTGCCTCTTTGGACTTCTTATTCTTCTTGACCACGTGAGCATGTTGACAAAAAGTTTTTGGTTTTCAATAGGAGCGCGTCACGGATCACCGAATAGGATTAACACTCAAAAACCTCAGTTCTGTCCTTGAAGGCGATGGATTACAAGACTTCATCTACGAGTTACAAAAGAACCACGACGAAACCGTCCTTGAAGACATGCTAAGCATCGAATAATATTTCGATTTCACCGTCATCCAAGCCTTGCTCCTAAGCAACTCGCCGAAACGGATTTCGAGGAAGGAACTTGTGTATTATTGTACAAACAAATTCCACAATACATCCGCGGGAGTCACTACCATGCGGGTCTCTTGTTTTCTGATCCTGCTTCTCCGGATCCTGTTTGAGAGCCTTTGTACTCGGCGCTGCTTGCGTGGCGGTCCTCACTTCCCACCCAATCAGAATCGCGCGCCTCAGATCACATGCGAAATTCTAGGCTCATCAGCCAAGTGTTGGAGTATACTCTTAACTGTCAGCTTTCTTTTGGCAAGATTCACTAATCTATCTTGCGCTTTGACCCCCTTTCCACTTTCTATACCCCTAGAACATGGTAGGTGTATCTACTCCTCGGAAGAATACCTATTTTCCTCACGTAACTTGATTTCGTAGGTACTCTTGCCGGCCGGCACCTGAAGTATGTTAAATAGCAGGCGTCCTCGAAGCCGGCTCTCTTTCACTTTTGCTCATGGAAAAGACAGTTCCCCTATTGATAACTGCCATTGTCCTTGCTTCGCTCTATTATGCATTAAACATCTACAAAGCATGGGTGGATAGGAAAGTTGTATGTCCACCATTATGCATGACTCTTCAGCTGCATATATCCTTCGTTAGCTCAATAAAATTCCGACCATTGGAAAGTCTGGAACCCTATCTTCGTACATGGGAGCTTACAAGGTTCTTCACAATGCTCGCGATATGATCCAAGAGGGGTACAATAAGGCATGCGAATCTCTAGATATCGTCCGTAGCCCAGTATAACGAAAGAATTCACTCAAGCACCGCGGTGCCGCGTTCAAGATTCCAGGTGTATCCAAATGGACAGTAGTTGTGACTAGCCGCCAAATGATTGACGAGCTCCGTCGAGCGCCAGAAGACTATATCAGCTTCGACGAAGCCGCTGCCGAAGTATGTATTATCGTTTTACTTCTAAGGTCGGCGCCTATGAACACCGTTTTCCCTCATCTATATCGAAGGTGATTCAGACGTTATACACCATGGGACCCGAAGTCCGTTACGACCCCTACCACATTCAAGTCGTCAAGTCATCTCTCACTCGGAGTCTCGTGGAACGTATCCCTGACGTGCAAGATGAAATTGTCATGGCCTTTGAGGATTACATACCAGCGACAAAAGGTGCGTTGAACACGAATGTAAAATGTTGCTGTGCTTGACGGAAAAACCAGATTGGACACCAGTTCTCGCACTTCCAACCATTATGAAGATAGTCGCTCGTTCCAGCAACCGGTTGTTTGTTGGCCTTCCACTGTGTCGGTATGGACTACTAGTTGAAGTGATACATGTGTCTAATTGATTTTAGGCAGAAATACTGACTACAGAGACTTGAGTATTGAGTTTGCCATTCACGTCATCAGAGCGGCCCAGACGATCAATTTATACCCTGACTTCCTTAAGCCGTAAGTATGCTCCTTTTGTGGGTGACCTGAATACTGCCTCTCGGCCTAGATTTGTTGGCCGTTACCTTACCAACATTGAATATCAAATACAACGCGCCATGGCTCATCTTCGTCCCATTATTGAAGAAAGACTTGAGAAGGATGCGGAATATGGCAGAGATTGGCCTGGAAGACCTGTCAGTAATCATCCTTTTCCCAGTATTCATACTTACATTCAGACGGCTCAGAATGATGCTATTTCTTGGTTGTTGGATATTGCCGAAGGTAAACAGAGGACTGTTCGAAACCTCACCATGCGCATTTTGTTTCTCAAATTTGCGGCAATTCATGCCACATCTATGGTGAGGGGGAAATTCATCCTACTTTGTAGTGTTCCACATCGCTGTCAGGCATTCACCCAAGTCTTGTTTGATCTGGCCGCCAATCCATCCTTTGTTCCAGCTTTACGTGAAGAGGTGGAGAAAGTGATTTGCGAGGAAGGATTAAATGAAGTTTCATTCCACAAGATGATCAAACTTGATAGCTTCATTAAGGAGTCTCAGAGAATCGGAGGAGACGGTGCATGTGTGTCTCTTGCTTTAACGTCTTCAGCATTGTCGAGTCACTTGAGCTACCCTATCCAGTGGTCATGCAGCGAAAGGTACTCAAGGATTTCACCTTTTCTGATGGTACTGTTGTTCCAAAGGGAAATAACATTGCTGTGGCCAATTTCGCCATGCATCACGACGAGGTAGAGTTTAGTCATCCCAGTATGGAAGCAGTATACCAAATTTCTTCTCTATCAGGATAATTATCCTGATGCTTTAGTCTTTGACGGACTTAGGTTCTTCAAAATGAGAGAAAAACAGTTGGAAGGATTTAACAAGCATCAAATGGTTACATTAACCAATGTATATATTGTCTTCGGGCTTGGTAAACATGCATGGTAAGTCCCTCTTGCATCAAAAATCGGCTAATGCCAACTGCGTTTAGCCCTGGACGATTCTTCGCCGTCGATGAACTGAAAGCTTTACTTGCTCACACTTTGCTGAATTATGATGTGTCATTCAAGGATAATGGTCCTCGCCCAGCTGATTGCTGGTTCGATCTGTTACTCCGGCCTGATCCTAAGGTGAAAGTCATGTTTAGGAAAAGGCGCCCTTAAGTTGAGGATGTAAAGTAGTGAGGAGGCAATGACATTCTTTACCATCATCAAGTAGCTCCAGATTCAATCGTACACATGTGCGGCGCACTGAATGGTCGCACGACGTACGTCGCCTTTATGCTGAGATATTTATAAATTGCGAAATTTATTCCGATGAAGATGATTATATTCAAGAAGAAGACAGCACAGTCAATAATAAAATGGAAGCTTCATATGCAGTGCTGTCTACTTCCTTCGGCATGATGATGATGATGATGATGATGATGATTGCTCCTATACCCCGGTCCTATTCAAGCTTCAAAACGCTTCTTGAAAAGACGGGTGCTTTCCTCAGCTACCCAGACGACACTTTGACATCGACAAACACCGAGAAATCACCTCTTCTCTTGCCTCTCTTATCGAGACTCGCTGTCCCAAGTGGGCCTAAGCTCAAACCCGGAGTCGATTGCGCCAAATCATCCTTTTCTCCTTCTGACTTGTTCCGGACATACCTCCGTAAATCAAATGCGTGGCAGCGGGAGACGGCCATGGTTTCCAAGAAAACAATGAAGGCAGAGGAACTATGGACGTGATTGTGAGACTCAAGGAGAAAAAGCATGACGTCCTATACTGGTTCGTCGCATTGAATGCGTATTGCACCATGTGAAATGATGCAGTTATTGTATACTTCCTTCTTAAGCTCGTCGTCTTTCATGAATGATTTTATATTACTCTACATTCTTTCCTCTTATAGAATGCATGGACACAACAACGAAACTCCGATATCGAAGCCGAGAATTGTTCCCGTAAGTTTGCTACGGGTCAAAGCAATGATAAGGGAAAGTATGTTGATCCAGGTACTACATTAGACTGAAGATCGTCGGGTCAGGTGTTGAGAGGTGAGTAATATAAGATATTTTTAGGACGTTGCATTGGTCCCGACGAACGATAGACTGTTGGAGTATCGTGGATGTGACGAATGGGAAGAGTACCACATACACGATCACCATTATCAGGGGTGTTAGGGTCATTGACGGCCACTGTGCCTTTGTTCGAAGGACTATATAATACCACACACAGCATGCATATCCCCAGTCTCGTTTATACGTCTCTGGGATACGTTGGACACTTACTATACAGACATACCCATACTGATCTAGTTCACCATACTTACATTGTGTCTTGGTACATACAATCAAGTCTCATTTATATGTCTCTGGGTTCACCATACTTACATTGTGTCTAGGTATTTGCTACACCTGTCCATATATCTGCTGCCTGGTTGGTTTCCAACATAGACAACGTAGAGTCAGGTTATTCGTGATGAGGACATAATAGTATCTTTCCGGAAGGAGGCACGGGAGGAAAAGTATCTTGAGACGTGACAATCGCGTGACCGAGAAGCGTTGATAGCTATACCCATCTCCACCTGCATATATTCACCGCCGAACGACGAATTAATCTTGTTTCTATCAAGGCAAATTAAATTGACTCTATTGTAGCCTTTTTGCAATGGTTTCTCGAGGACGAGGACGCGGCCGCGGTGAGTATGATCCTCCTCCGGCATCGGCAACGAGAACTTTACAGCCATCCTTCTTGTTGACCGCTGGGAGGGGCGGCAGCTCGCCTGGACACCAATTGGCGGCGGACAGTCTTGGCAAGGATGAAGGGACCTGCCCTTTCCAGGCATGCGTGAGGGGGAGGTTCCGCCGGAGCACTCAATGGCCTCTGTCTTGGCTGCTCCTGACACCTTGCGCTGCCTGGAGGCTTCGAACCCCCCTTGACCTGTTGTCCCTGCCTCTCAGCCAGCTCCTTCTCCAGTGGCACCTCCATCAAAAAGGACCCGCAGACCCAGCTCTAATTGTAAGCAGGGTGACGATCTTCCCAATATGCAACCTCTGTCCCCGTGTATGATTGATGGCGTGCTCGAATCTGCCATGCTCCTGCTGCCGTGTATGCCATCCTGGCGAGGATGCTCACAGTCTGTACCTTGTTCCCCCCTAACCACCTAACCATACGGGTCCCTGCCAGGAGAAGGTCCCCTTCCCTCACATATACATCTAGGGCACAACAGGGGGTGCAGCAGCCACAGTCTCCCAAGGCAGTAATACAGGAGTATTGCTCACCAGGATGATGCTAAGCCTCACCTCTTCACAATGATGGATGACCAGCTGTTGGGAATCCTGGCTGCCTTTGGGGGAGTAGCTTCTAGGGAAGGTGAGCCTGCTACTCTTAGTCACTTGGGCCTTGGAAGTGCCTGTCATTGCATGGTCACTGTGTGGTCCTGCAGCAGATCTTTGTTGGTCATGGTGTTTGCCTTCATTTGAAATTTGTTGTATGTTGACTGCCCCACATTGTCTTGCGGCATATTAGTTATTGGTTGTTGTGTTTACCAGCCTGCACCTGGGGGATTTTTCCTTTTTTTTCTTTTTTGCTGTTGCCAGTCCCTCTCCACCACATTGCTTACTGGGGGGGGGGCATTTGTTGTTGCCTTGTTAATTGAGTTGGTCTGCACTGCTTCTGTCATTGTTCAGCCACATTAATACCAGTTCTCCTTCCCTGGACTAACTGTTTACAGGCTTATTCAACCACATCCACACTATCAGGGGCCTTCAACCTCCTCAGATTGAGCCTGTGCCTGAGCATTCTGATGCCTTGTTGCCTGTGCCTGAGCCTACAGTGACACTGCTGGCTTCCCAGCCAAGTGTGGCTCTGGATCCCAGCTGGAGGACTGGTCTGCATAATGTGCCAGAGGCTGGTAGGACGGTTGACCTGCAAAACCCTCCCTCTGCCCTGACTAATTGTGGCAGGTCTAGAGCTCCAGTTGCTTCCAGTCTGCTCTTTGGTCTGGACCAGGAAGGTGGCAGGGAGAGGTCACCTGGTGGAGTGAGGCAAACTTGCCATGGTTGGCTCCTGGCTGTGGGCTGCTTGCTTTCTGCTGTGGACAAGGTTTTTCCCTGCAAGGTAGTAACTGCTCTGGAGTGTGAAATGTTGGAGTACATTCCTCTAGACTACTTGACAGATGAAGCTTGCAGGCATGTGGCTCATGAGACAACAGCCTTGGACTTTGCCTTGGTTCTAACTAATGGAAGACTCTGTCCTGTGACCACCAGTTTTGATGCCTCAAAGGAGGAAAAACTTACTTTTGACAAATGGAGTGGGGCTGTGGACAATTTTGTTGAAGCTGTTTGCATTCACTTGCATACCAAGTCTCTGGAGGTGGCTAATGAAATCGCCACCTGCTTCAAAAAACATTTCCAGAGGTTGAAACACATGCCAAATGCACATCTGCATTTTTCAGTGGTGCTGGACTACAATCAGCAGCTGCGAGTGTTGTATGTTCAACAATCACACAAGTTCTGTATGGACACTTTCCAGCAGGACATCTGACAGGAATGCCTTACACATGAACATGATGCATGCCTTGCCAAAATGAATTCCTTTCTCACTCACCACCAATTCAGTTCATCCTCAGTGTTGCAGCCTTAGGATGGGTATAGGACAGCAGATCAAAATTTCACCTCATCCAAAAGTAGTGGAGTGGCCTTGTCTTTGAAATGAAGCTGGTGCCTTGCATGTGAGAGCTACAAGCACTGGCTTATGGCCTGCCACTCTCAACTCTGATACCTTTGTAGGCAAGGCTGGGCTTGGAACACCTTCCATGGCTCCTCAGTATGCTTTGCATTCAATGGAAGCAGATCATGTGCTAGGGGTAGACACTGCTCTCATTCCCATGTTTGCTCCCTCTGCAGAACTTCTGTGCATGGCACACAGACCTGTTCCACTTGAGACCATCTTCCCTGTATCCACTCCCTTACATACCAATCATTGGCTGCAGCTTTTAGCTGATGCTGGGGGGTTGGAATTGTTTGTGGAGGTTCTGAAAGGCCTCTGCAATGGTTTTGATGTGGGATTGGACTCTGTTTCCTTGGATTATACCTACTTGCCTCCTAATCACTACAGAACATCAACCACCTCAAAATTTGTGAAGGCAAAGTACTTGAAAGAAATTGAATTGGGGAAAGTTTCCCCTGGTATACCACCTTCTGTAGCTTTTGATTTGTTTGGCCATTTTTGTACAGCCCCCTTGAATGTCATCAAGAGTGCAGGGGGGAAACTTTGTATCACCCTTAACCTCTCTTACCCTTGCAGTGATTCTGCAATTGCTTCCATTAATTCTACTATTGATTCCTCCAAGTTCAAATGCAATTGGGGAACCTTTGCTGACTGCTGGCTGCTAGTGGTGGATGCTCCTTTAGGCACACAGGTGGTGGTATTCAGGGTTAATGCTGCATTTTGCAACCTACCTACACAACTGAAGGACTGGCCCTTCCTAGCAATCATCATCAAAGGCCTTGTTCACTTTGATTTTCACCTCAATTTTGGCATCTCCTCAGCACCTGGTGTTTTTGGCTCTGTTGCAGATGCTATTGTTTTCATTTTTCTTCACTTTGGAATTGATGCTGTCTTAAAGTGGGTGGACAACTTCATCTTTTTCAGGTATCCTAAATCAGTACTGCCCTCTTGCACCTACAGTCATGATGAATCACTCATATGGTCTATTGCCTCCTATCTGGGGTGGCCATGGGCTCGCAACAAACACACCCTATTTTCCTCAACCTTTAACTACATAGGTTTTACTTGGTCCCTCAATCATAGAACAGTTTCCTTGCCTGAAGCCAAATGCCTAAAATATTTACAGAAAATCACTGAGTGGCTAAAATTGTCAAGCACCTCTCTGAAAATGATTGAATCCTTGATTGGAACCCTGAATCACATTTGTCTTATGGTTCCCTTGGGGCATTCTCACTTGCCTTCTCTATATGCCTTTTGGGCCTCCTTTCCTTCTCACTGTTCTACATTTTTGAAACACTGTCCCAGCAAAGCTGCAATCACAGATGTCATTTGGTGGAGATTTGCGCTATCGAATACATGGTGTGGGATTCATATCCAAAAACCTCCCCTTAACATTGCATGTTGACACTTTGACTTCCTAGGATATTGGCTTGGTAATTGATCAATGTTGGCTGGCTTGAAGGCTAATTTCAGAGTGGAATACAGAGGAGAGAGACATTGGTTGGGGTGAAATGGTGGTGATTGACTTGGTGGTTTGAATGCTGATCTCATTCAGATTTAGAAACTGCCATGTTATTGTGCACTCAAATAATGCAGGCGTGGTTGGTGTGCTTAAGGCTGGACAATCTCACAACCAACACCAAAATTTGATTCTGAGGCACATTGTTGCCAACTTCCATGTGGCTTCCATCTGGATATTGATGCAGTGGATTCCCAGCACTGATAACATGGCCAATGGCCCTTTGCATGGTTTATTACCCCCATGTTCTCAATTATTAGCAACTCCTCCTTGACTGCCTTTATACCTCAAACCATATGTTTTGAAACCAATAATGTTTGCAGATTGCCCCACACCCTCTTGACCCATACATTCCTATGGTTTGAATTACACAATGGTTTTCTTGTTTGCTTTGCACTATATCACCATGTTACACATTCACACTACATCACCATGGTACATGTTCTCATGCTACTTCTCATTCCGATAACCAATGCTACATCTCATTTTGAAATTCTTTTAGTTTATTGGTTTCCGATAACCCATGCATCTCATTTCAAAATTCTTTTAGTTTGTCAATTCCTTCTGCAGTTGACTGCTACTTGTAGCCATAAATCAATACTCTTGCTTGAAAACAGAGAAGGTTGCCATTGAGAATTTATGTGATACACACACAATAGCTCAATATTGATGGTTTTATTCATATTTGCTCAATAATAGATATGGTGCCAATGATAATTGATGTGTCACAGAGGTGAAGCAAATAATGCACAGGCAACAGCAATAGTTGATAAGATTTCAGGTCAAAATTATTGTAGTTGACATGATAGGCAAGATGGGGAGTCAAACCCTTCTCCTTCCTTTCTGATTTACTGACTCTGACCAGATATTTGGGTGAGCCATATGTGCCCATGAACATCCTGTATAAGTTCACAAGAAGGGCTGACAGGCTTTTGGTTGCCACAGACCTTGGCTGAACTTTACAGCCTTCTCATTAGCTATATGTGCCCGCAAACATCCTATATAAGTTCACAAGAAGGGCTGACATAGTTTGGTTGCCACAGACCTCAGCTGATCTTTATGGGCTCTCATTACCATGCAACAACTACCCTCCCAAATATACATCAACCTCACCAGCTCAACTTCCACAATGCACAGCTGCCATTGTCACACAAACTTTGCTTTGTGAAGACACACTAGATTGTATGCACCTTATGCAGTGACTGGTGTTCCTTTCCACACATTGCATTTGCGAGCTCCTTCAATCTCAGCAGCTGACCAGGCCAGTATTGATTTCATTGTATTGAATGCCTGATGCTCTTCCACAGCTAGTTGCTATTCTGCAGCAGTCAGGGAGTTCCTTCTTTTTTGTCACTCACAATCATTACTTTCAAATGATGGTTTACCTGCTTCTGAGGACATCTTGTGTTTGTTTGTGTCTTCAATGGCAACAAAAACAGCTGGTAGCACAGCATCTGCAAGAATTTCTGTGTTGCAAGCTTGGCACATACAACAGAACATACCATGGCTGAGGGGTCTACAGCTGAAGTATGTCCTCAAAGATATTGAGAATCTTTGACCACCCAAATTGATTCGCCCTCTGAGACCACCTATATCCAGAGATATGCTTGAAAATATTGGATATGTGTTTGACTTGAATAATCTGTTCAACACATACATTTGGGCCATTGCTTTGACATTGCACTGGGCACAGGCCAGACTCAGTAAACTTCTACTGCAGAACAAAAAACAACTGAAGCTATGCATGTTGCCATTCTGGAGCAATTTCAGTCAACCCAATCAGAAGGGCTCCCAAACGTTGCTCTTGCCTAGCACAAAAAAAGGTGGTAGAGTTGGTGAGACTGTACTTATGACCAGACAGGAAGGACATCTTGATCCAATTCAGGTGCTTGAGAACCATGTGCATGTGAACAATGTCAATTGTAGGCAGCCGCTTGTGTTCTACACTTTGAAGGATGGAAGGGTGTAGCACTAAGTAGGTCAATAGTTCTCAGTCTCAATAAAAGAACTATATTGAACCTGTAGCACTAAGTAAGTTGATAGTCTACAGAAGAGCGTAAGTTAGAAGGAATCAACACAATAACAATGTAATGCACACTCAGTCTCAATGAAAGAACTGAGGGGCAGGAATTGGAAATACACTCCACATAGGGAAACTGGTGGCTGAAGGACTGTATAGTACAATCAAGCTCTATTGTTGATGCGCTGACTTGCCGCCTAGCTGCCGTGCAGGAAACAACCAACAAGACCAGCTAGATAGGGATAGCTTAGCAAGTAGTAGCGTTACGTGTGTGTGTGAGAGGTGTCAAGCAAAGTCCCAGAAACCCGGTAAGGAGTTGAGTGGTCGGAGTTGGTAAGGAAGTGTGAGAGAGCGGTAAGAGATAACGGTGCGGCTGCTAGTGTCTGCGCCGAACCGTTGCTAAGGGAGAAATCTGTCAAAGACCCAAAAGGTTGTTAAGGGATAGCGGAGGAGTTAACGGGAATATATGAGCCGCTAGCCGTAAGCGCTAGCGTTTAATGAAGGCGAAATGAGGGCACCTGTATGGTGCTTAACAAAAGCGGAGCGAGTGCACCTGTATGGTGCTTAACGAAGGCAACGAGTGCTAGTCTAACAATACTGTCGGGCTAAGCGTGAGGGGCAAAGTAGACTGGACTGGGTAATCCCAAATCAGCCGTTAACAAAGCAAGAGTGTGAACGAGATCTTAAGCGTAGTCTGAGGTGGGGACTAAACTCTGGTACAATTTGATGATTTGTAGCTACTGACAGGGCAGTATTTATAGGTACATAAGGTGATAGATAAAAGGGGAAACCAGTAATAGATAGTAAGCGTAGCGGTTGCATGTGATAATGTAGTAGTTTGTGTCAGGAGTAAGGCAATAAAAGGGGAAACCGGTACGGGATAGTAAGCATAGCAGATGCATGTGATAATGCATGTCAGGGGCCAGAGAGAGAGGCCTGGATTGTCGCAAGGTCAGCTGAGTCGTTAAGGGAAAGGTCGGTAATGGTCAGTGTCGTTAGCGGTCGGTCGGTAGTGGTCACGTGCTGAGGTCACGTGCTTGGTTCGACTTGTCAGTGTCGGGCAGCCAGTGCTGACCGGGGCGTATCATCTCCCCTTGACTGAAAAACTGACTGTCCCCAGTCAAAGGAAAATCCTCGAAGTCTCATGATCGATAAGCGTGGTCCGTGCGGGAGGTCCTGGTCCGTGCGCCATACTGGAAAAACATAAATAAATTCCAGCGACTCTTTGGACTTCATCATTTCAACACTACCATGTCGGCGCCCACCTTCTTCAGCCACTCCACTTCCTTCACACGATTTGTGGCTGCCCAGGAGTTTCTCGAGAAGGTGCCCAAGGTGCTTGGGATGGGGTGCGCGCTCCTCGCAACAAATCCTCAGTCGGCCATTACGTCGATTCTGTCGACATTCCTGCACTGGTTCAAGTCGGCGGGCGGAAGCGGGGTCATGTGGGCAGAGCAGGAGGCGGTCGGGGAGGAGTGCCGGGCACTTTATGCCCAGTACCAACAGGAGGCCTGGATGAGGCCTTTTGATCAGCACTTTGTAAGTTTCTTCATTTCTTAACGGCTCGTTCGGTATGCTAACACTTGCATTAAGGGTGAGCAGCCGGCAGGCAAGATGGAGGTGGAGGAGGTTGCGGAGATGACAGTAAGCGCTAACGGTGTCGCTAAGTGACTTAGCAATGTTGTTAAGGTATCTCTTAGCTTTTTACAGAACTCTCTTTTGACGACCAATTCTTTTTCCAGCACCTGCCAAAGGATCCAATGGCGTTGGCCGGCACGAGGACGAGGGAAGACCACAGGGAGGGCTCGAGTCGGCAGGGCGGAGCTGCCGGTAGTGCTGGAGTGGAGTCGCCTGCGCTACCGCAGACTCCCAAGACTCCCAAGCTGGCAATGAGGCCAAGAATGATGACAATTCCCAAGGTAAGTTTCTTATTTATCGCTGGCTGCTAAGGCATTAACGACGGCCAGTAGCAGAAGATGCTGAAGGGCAAGGAGCGAGCCACCGGGGACAAAGATAACGAGGACAATGAAGGGAGCGATGAGGAGGTAGCGGTTCCCGCGTTGTTTAACGACAGGGAGCTGAAGAGATTGCTGCGTGGGTGCTTGCCCTCGTCAGTTCTTGACACTGGAGCGGGCGCAGGAGAACTTGTCGGTCAAAGGAAGGAGAGGAAACTGGTGGCTCCTGCGGCAAGGGCTGCCTTCCGTGAGAGGGTGGGGGCGGTAAGTCTTTTGTTTATTTTCTCGAATATCGTCTTTGGCTTAGCGTCTCGGTTGGCAGTGCGATGGCTGCTGGGCCCTTAATGACCCAGAAGGCTGCTGGTACCCGACCTGCAACTTGCCTTGTTACCGTTGTAACGAGGTCAGCAAAGGTTGTTTGCGTATGGAGGAAGTCGCTAAGGGGTCGCCACGGGGGCCACAAGGGGAGGAGGCAGAGGGGGCCACTTTGGTACGGGCGGCGAGGCAATACTTGGAGGGGCAGCGGGAACTCGACGTGGCCGGCAAGGCCATTGCGGTGAAGAAGACGACGCTAAGTCTACCGACGCGTCAGGAGGGGGCCGGTGATGGGGAGGGCGAGAACAAGGGGAAAAGGCCAGTAAGGAGCTGATTGGTAGTGGAATTGAGCGATGAAGAGGTACCGTTGCCAGTGAGGAGCTCTAAACGGCGCCGTTTGGAGTCAGACAAAGAAGGGTCAGTCGAAGGGGCTCGTGAGGTGACTCCTGCTGGGGAGAGGGCAACGGTAATGGAGGAGGCAGAGCCGGAAGCCGAGCCGGTGGAGTCAGCAGCAGAAGCGGAGGTGGGGGACAAGACAGGTGAAGCGGAGGCGAAGGACTTGGTGAGTTCATTCGTCCTTTAACGGTCGGTTGGTAACGCTAACAGAATTCGCTAGGTGGATAGGTTCAGGACTCCTCCTCGACCGACTATCGGGGAGGAGAAGATCGAGTGGTTGGGGGAGGACCTACCGGTCCCATTCCCATTCGATCCCAGAGGCGACTTGGAACGGTATCGGGCGAGGGTGGCAGAGGTCGGGCGACTGATGGGGAGGGAGATGCGGGCAGTGGAGGACGACTTGCGAGCGGCGTGGGCTTGCTACCGACTGTTGGCGAGGGTGCGAAGTGCACTAATGCGCTATCAAGATGACTGCAACGCCTTTGTTGCGTGGCAGGCAGAGGTGGGTGTGACAGAGGAGCACTGGGGGAAGTCAGGGGATGGAGAGCTGCCTTTGGATGACGATCTCCCCGCGCCCTAAAAAAAAACATTTTTCTTTTTAGTTTTTGTCATATTGCTTTTTTGGAGACTGACCCCCTTAAGGGGTCTTTTTAAATAAATGGTTTTCTTGGAGTATGGGTTGACCGGTAAGAATAGCGGTCGGAGGAAAGGGAAGTGCCAGATAGAGAAGACAAGTCAAACAGATAGCAAAGGGTCAAAGTGGAAGGAATTAAATGGTTAAAATAAGATAAACACTCAGTAGATCATCATGGCGCTTGCGCAATGTCGCTTAGTGACTGCGTCTTAACAAAAGGTGGAGTGCAAAATCGAAGTGAAAGAAACAACAGAAAAATAAACGGTGGAAAAAGATAAATGCTCAGTAAACCATCATGGCGCTTGTGCAAGGTCGCTTAGCAACTGCGTTTTAACAAAAGGCAAATGGGGAGTGGTGGTGACAAGTTAAAAAGAATAAGTAGAGGGCTTAACGGTTGTGTATGTATGTCGGAAAGCGTAGGTAGAAAGAAAGTCTATGATGGATAGAGACGGAGTAAGTAAAGGTGAAACAATAGAACCGAAACAATAGAAATAAGGCTTATCAAGAGCCGTTAAGGTTTTCGGGGAGTTTAATGGTGAGTGGGGTGTATAGTGGAAATGGTGTTTTCTAGTCTTCTTCGGCAGTCTTTTCCAATGATTTGTCGTGATTAAGGGAGTCTTCGTCATCGAGTAAGTCAGTTTCTTCTAGTATTCTTAAATGGTTGGTATCAATGTCGAAGGCGTCAGTAGGGAGAGGGATGTGGTCGCGGGCAAAATAAGGGACTAGGCAAAAGGTGGCTACCGGTCGGTGGAGTACGGATCCATCTAATTCACAGAGAATGTAAGCGCCTCCACAGTTACGTGAGATTACCACTAGCGGTCCTAAGTATCGAGGTCGCATCTTCTTGTTATGGGTGACTTCAATGCATGTATTCCTCATCAATACTAGGTCTCCTTGCTTGAAGTCGTAGTCTCGAATGGTAGCGGCATGCTCTTGTTCGAAACGGAGAGCTGCTAACCGGTGGGCAGTAAGGACGGTATCGTGTAAACAGTCGAGATCAGCTTGTCTGTGTTGTAGGTCGATAGTGCGTCGGGCGATGAGGTCGGTAGTCATTAACAGGGAATTGGGAGGTGGCTGGAGGTAGGTCGCTTCTATGATGTCGGCGGGGAATAGGGGATGAGTACCGGTAGTGGCGTAGTAAGGGGAACAACCCATGCGGTGGCGGACGGTAACGCATTCTGACCAGAAGACAGAGTAAGCAGCTGAGCTCCACTTGGACTGGTCTCCGTTAACGGCTTTGAAGAGGGCCTGTCAAACGTCAAAGTGAGGTCATTCAGCGATACCGTTAGCGTGTTTGTTGTAACCAGATATGTGAATGTGGTTGATGTGGTACTTCTTGGCAAGATAAGCGACAGCTTTAATGATGGGGGGACCGTTATCGGTAACAATTTCGTTAAGGGCGCCCCAGTGGCAGATGATGTCTTTGAAGAGCCACTTAGCAATAGCATTGGTATTTTCGCGGGCGAGCATGCGGAATTCAGGATAATGGATTAGCGAACAGCGTCCTTGGATGATATACTTGAACTTGTTCGAAGGCGGCATAAACATGGTGTCGATGTAGATTTTGCTGAATAAGGCAGCGGGGATAGCGACGGTAGGCAGTATGAGGACTTTGGTTGTTTGGTGGGCTTGGCAAATGTGGCACGAGCAAATGTACCAAACAATATCAGCCGCTACCTGTGGCCACCAAAAGTGTTCCAGCAGGGCAGCTCTTGTAGCGAACAGACCGCGATGTCCGAGGTCATCGTGCATAGCATGCAGGATGCAAAGTCGTGAGTCAACCGCTATGAAGAGCTTGTGCTCACCATTACGATTGCAGCGCCAAAGCTTGCCGTTAGCAAGGAAGAAGCCGCTAGCATAGCAAAGGAAAGTAGCGAGGGCTTTGTTGTCAAGGTCTGGCGGTCACTTGAAGTCGGTAAGCCACTGCCGGACGAGTTGAACTCTTTTGTCACTGGCCAGGGCCTTGGGTGAGCGAGGGATGTTGTCGTAGGAAAGGGGGTCAGTAACGGGTGGAATCGAGACTTCGGTAAGGGGAACAGTATCGTTAACAAATGTTGTTAGAGTTGGACGGTAGTGGGCGAGTGGGGGTAAGCGAGGGACGGTAGAGGCAGAACGGGCGAGGGCAGTCGGTAACTGAACATGGTGCATGAATCCATGCATATGATCGATCCAATCTTCAAAGATATCATTGTCAGTATCATCTGGGGGAGGGTCGGTAGGCTGTAATGGTCGTTGCAAAAGTCCGTCGGGTCCATGGAAGGTTCCTTTAACGTGTACGAGCTCGAAGTGGAACATAAGGATAGCCATGATCCAGCAGTTCATACTAGCTGAAGGCTGAATGTCAGGGTTCCATAGCATACCTTTAATGTAACGGGCGTTGACTTTGATGATAAGGTTCCTAACGCCTAGGAGGTACATGTGTAGCGCCTGCAAGGCTCTGTACAAACCGTAAAGCTCAAGCTTGGGTTGACTGAAGCGAGCTTCGCGTTCGTTAAGGGTGATGGATCTGAAGCGGTTATAGCGACGTTGCTTGCGATTGTCAGTAGTACACTGGCAGAGGTAGAAACCGACCGCTATGTAGGAAGTGTCGACCGCTAAGATCATGGGATTGTCGGATTTGTAGTCGATGGGAACGAGGGGTTTAGCGTTGTGTAAGGCTTTGACGAGGTCTTTCTGGGTGTTAAGCTGGTCGGGTCCAAATTTGAAGGGAACGCCAGTACAGGTGAGCTTCGTTAGGTGATGAGCGCGATGGGAGAAGTTCTTAACGAACATCCGGAGGACTCCAACAGTACCTAGGAAGGCGCGGACTTCAGTTAGCAACTGGCAAGGGCCCCAGTGGTCCAATAGCGCTAAACGGTTCTCGTCAGGAACTCGGCTGGTAGGGGTGCAAACGTGGCCAAGGATTTTAAAGGTTGGCACGCAAAGGACTAGCTTATGACCAGAGAAAGTGCCACCGCAGTACTTCATGCGCTGAAGGACACGGTTCAGGAGTTCAAAGAACTCCCAAAGCGCTAAACGAATATTGGGATTGTCGGGATGCTTAGCAGGGGAGCCGTTAACGAGTTTCCAGTCTTTCGGGCCTTTAATGCCAACGTCGTCGATGAAGCTGAGGGCGTTATGGGGGATCTCAGGCTGGAGGATGTGTGTGACGTCGTCGTGGAAGATGGGCACAGCGTTAGTCCATCCCATCAGGAGCGTTACTAGATGGAGGGTGCCAAACGGTGTCTGGAAAGTCGTTAAGTCGCGGGAGGCAGAATCGATAAGGCGCTTGTCGTAGCCAACGTAGAGATTGAGGGTAGCGCCGCAAATGCGGCCAGCAAAGGATTTGGCAATGTGGTCAGGGAAGGGGGGAACGCCAGAGTGGCGGATCATGACTTGGTTTAATGGCTCAAGGCTGTGGACTAGACGAAGTTTACCGTTTTTCTTCAAGACACAGAACCAGCGCGACCGGTAAGCGGAGTTCGAGGGCTCGTAAATGCCTGCTTAGATCTTGCTATGGATGATCTCACAGATTTCCTTTTCGAGACCTGGTGGTATCGGTCAGTTGTGCTGAACCCAAGGAACGTGAGAGATAGTCGGTATGCGGACGGGGGGAAAGAAGTCGGGTCGAAGGCTACCTTGTTCAGAGTCTTCCCAAGCAAACGTGTTTTGTTGCTTAGAGACAAGGTCTACGAGTACGTTAAGCTCATCTTGGGTAAGAAAGCCGGTATTGTGTTCCTTAACAAAAGTCGCTTTGCAGTCGTCGGTAAAGCGGGGAGTCAGTAAGAAAGGAAGGGGATTAGGATCGAGCTTGGGTATGTTTGCTAAGGGGTTGCCAAGGATATGTTGTTTGATTCGGAAGTCTTTGCTAACATGGCTAGCGACAGGCTTGGTCTTCAATGCGACGGGCTTGTATTTCTTCTTGACTTGGACTCCTTTGCGTTTTGGCTTGGCTGCGGTGTAAACGGCTGGGAAGGGGATGTTAACGTAAACAGGGGTAGAGACGGTATCGAGCATTCCAGATGCTTGGCCAAGAATAGAGGGATTGGAGGGACTAGTGGAAACAAAATAAGAGCGCGGCGGGATAATGGTCTCGGTAAGGTCGCTAGCAGTCGCATATAGATAGGCAAGAGAGAGATTGTCGGAAACTGTTTTTGGGTTTTCTAATATTTCTGAATCGAGCAGTGATACGCCTCGGTCAGCACTGGCTGCCTGACACCGACAAGTCGAACCAAGCACGTGACCTCAGCACGTGACCGCTAACGACCGACCGCTAATGACACTGACCGTTACCGACCTTCCCCTTAACGACTCAGCCGACCTTGCAACAATCCAGGCCTCTCCTTATGGCCCCTGACATGCATTATCACATGCATCCGCTACGCTTACTGTCTATTACCGTTTTCCCCTTTTATCGCCTTACTCCTGACACGCATTATCACATTATCACATGCAACCGCTACGCTTACTACCTATTACCAGTTTCCCCTTTTATCTACTGTCTTACTTACCTATAAATACTGCCCTGTCAGTAGCTACAAATCATCGAATCATACCAGAGTCCAGTCCCCACTTCAGAACTATGCTTAAGATCTCGTTCACGCTCTTGCTTCGTTAATGGCTGATTTGGGATTCCCCAGTCCAGTCTACTTCGCTCCAGCACTCGTCGCCTTCGTTAAGCACCATACGGGTGCCCTCGCTCCGCTTTTGTTAAGCACCATACGGGTGCCCTTGTCACGCCTTTGTTAACGCTAGCGCTTACGGCTAGCGGCTCGTATATTTCCGTTAACTCTTTCGTTATTCCTTAACGACCTTTTGGGTCTTTGACAGATTTCCCCTTAGCAACGGTTTGGCACAGACACTAGCGGCCACACCATTATCTCTTACCGCTCCCTCACACTTCCTTACCAACTCCGACCACTCAACTCCTTACCGGGTTTCTGGGACTTTGCTTGACACTTCTCACACACACACGTAACGCTACTACTTGCTAAGCTATCCCTATCTAGCTGGTCTTGTTGGTTGTTTCCTGCACGGCAGCTAGGCGGCAAGTCAGTGCATCATTTTGGAGCCCACCGCGAGGGATTCTATAGCAAAATTCCACCGGAAACTTGCCTCCAGGCTAAAAACCGTTTACGTCTTGTTACCAAAGCTTTGCTCCCCGTTATCCCTTTTGACATTCCTCCACCTTCGCCGTTAACTCCCTTAACGACTCTGCCTCGTAACCTTGAAGAGGAACTCGCTACCGCTAGGGAACTTCTCAATGTTACCGAACTCTTAGAGAACTTCCCAGGCCATCACATCGACAACTTCCTCAACGCACCGCTACCACCGTTATCCCCAGACCCTTATTCCCCAGTTCAATCCTCTACGCCCTTACCGACACCTGTTAACCCTACCGCCATGGGTGATGCCCGCCTTTCCCACCATATGCCCCCTCGTAACGACTCTATTGCACCTAAATGGGACGAGAGTTGCCCCCGAGAGCTCGCCCAGTATTTCCGCGAGCTCGAATATCTCTTAGCGGACTGCGCCGTTAACGACGATAACCAGAAAAAGGAATACGCTGCCCAGTATGTATCGTATGACACCGCGGAGACCTGGCTTGGCTTGCCAGAGTTTAGCGACCATACCTATGCTGAGTGGAAGATAGCGGTCTTTTGTTTATATCCTGGCGCTGAAGAATCTGCCCGTTACATTCTTCAGGATCTCGAGCAACTTGTAAACCAGACTTTCTCGACCGGTATCTCTACTCTTGGACACTTTTCGGACTACTATAGGGACTTCCAGTGCCTGGCGCGTTGGCTCCTGGCCAAAAGCAAGATCTACTGGAATGAGGAACGCCATCTGTTCCAGCAAGGCATACCGACTTTGTTATGGTCCAAACTCGTCCGCCGTTTAGAAATCACCCTTCCCGACCATCACCCGGAGGACCCCTATGAGGTAGAACAAGTCTTTGAAGCTGCCAAATGGGTTCTGAAGGGTACCGACACTGCCACGACTTCGAAGAAACCGACGACTGCTAACGCTAAGACTCCCACCGTTAACACCCCTGCTCCCGTACCAACCACTATCATTAAAAAGGAACCTCTCGACATTGCTGCCGCCGCCATCGTTAATGCTCTCGCACAAATGGAGGAAAAGATGGCTGCATTGGCTGCCGGTAACAGCTCTCAGCCCCGCGCCTCTCGACCTCTTAGTGACAGTTGTCACTTCTGCGGCAAAACCGGTCAAACAATGGTACGAGGCAATTGCGTTAAGCTTGAAAGCTTCATCAGTCAAGGCAAAATCCACCAGAACCACAAAGGCAAGGTTGTCCTACCGTCTGGCGCTATGATCCCCAATTACATCGGCAAACGGCTATATATGGAACACGTCGACGAATGGCACAGGCTCAACCCCAACCAGATTCTTACTGGCCGACTCACTGCTAATGCTAACCCTGACGCGGAACAACTCCAAGGCATGTCCCAGACGTTTATTCACAAAGTCTTGCAACCGGCAACTGCTAGCCCAGGAACATTATCCAGGGAAGAACGCGTCGCTGCCTTAGAACGGGAACTTTACGCTCTATGCCGCCCAGCGGAAGTCTTTGACGGTATTGAGATCCCTCGCGCTAAGGGATATCAACCGGTTCCCCCTAAAGCCGCTAACGACTCTGCCGCTACCAGTTCCCCCGCCAATCCCCCTGTCGCTAACGAATGTCCTGCCTCTGCCTCTGCTACTGGTACCGCTAAAGTCCCTGAGCCGCCAGTCATTAACCACGTTCCCACAGCCAATCCCCCAGTCCACCCCTATTCCGGTATCTCGTCTCGTTACCAGCCTCTGACTAATCGAAACTTTGGCGCTCCTGACAAATGGCCTGACGCTGCTTACTGGAGTACGGCCCCCATCTACGATATCGAACAGTCCAAGCAGGTATTTGACCGGGTTCTTCAGACCAAGCTTACCATCTCTGTCGGCAAACTCTGTTCCCTCTTTAACAACCTCCAGAACCAGTTCAGAAACGCCGTTACTTCTAAACAGAACGCGCCTCCTAACGTCACTGCCTTCCAAGAGTCTACCGATATCGTTGACGACACTCTGCCCTTCTTTACCCTAAACGACACCTCCACTGCCAACCCTCCTCTGACCGACGCTGCTAGAGCCCAAGTCACCTTGATCAACCCAGTGGAAGCATACATCAAGTCGCTACCGCCTGGTGAGGAGCCGGTTACGTTAACGGTCGCTCAGGAATCCCAGTCAATCCGGTCCATCATGCTCTTGGTCGATAACCGTGAGGAAATCAAAAGTATAGCAGATAGCGGCTCCCAGATCATCTCCATGTCTGCTGAAGTCACTAACTACCTCGGTATCTCCTACGACCCCAGCATCATTCTGAACATGCAGAGCGCTAATGGTACTATGGACAAATCGCTTGGTCTAGCTCGTAACGTCCCTTGCACTGTTGGCGGTATCACCCTGTACCTTCAGATCCACGTCCTCCACTTGCCCGCTTACGATATCCTGCTCGGTCGTCCCTTTGATGTCTTGACCAAGAGTACCGTTGATACCCTTAGCGAAACGGAAACTACGATAACGATAACGGATCCCAATACTGGCCTTCATCGCACCATTCCTACGTTTCCCCACGGTCAGCACAAGCCACAAAGGGTTCAGCCTAAGTATAGCGCCGGACCGCCCCATTGCTTTTGCCACCATCCCCACGGTTAGCGAATCTGAGGAAGACTTAGCGGTCGTCCTTGACTATGACTACCAAAAGCACTCCATTATAATGCAATCGCATACCCCACTTGATTCCAAAATATTAGAAAACCCAAAAACAGTTTCTGACAATCTCTCTCTTGCCTATCTATATGCAACCGCTAGCGACCTTTCCGAAGCCGTTATCCCGCCGCGCTCTTATTTCGTTTCCCCTAGTCTCTCTGATCCCTCTATTCTTGGCCAAGCATCTGGAATGCTCAATACCATCTCCACCTCCATTTACATTAACATCCCCTTCCCAGCCGTTTACGCCGCTGCCGAGCCAAAATGCAAAGGAGTCCAAGTTAAGAAGAAATATAAGCCTGTCGCGCTAAAGACCAAGCCCGTCGCTAGCCATGTTAGCGAGGACTTCCGAATCGAACGACATATCCTTGGCGACCCCTTAGCAAACATACCCAAGCTTGATCCTAATCCCCTTCCTTTCTTACCGACTCCCCGCTTTACCGACGACCGCAAAGCGACTTTTGTTAAGGAACACAATACCGGCTTTCTTACCCAAGATGAGCTTAACGTACTCGTGGACCTTGTCGCTAAGCAACAAAATGCGTTCGCTTGGGAAGACTCTGAACAAGGTAGCCTCTGACCGGACTTCTTTCCCCCTGTCCAAATACCGACTATCCCTCACGTTCCTTGGGTTCAGCACAACTGACCGATACCGCCAGGCCTCGAAAAGGAAATCTGCGAAATCATCCGTAGCAAGATCCAAGCAGGCGTTTACAAACCTTCAAACTCCGCTTACCAGTCGCGCTGGTTCTGTGTCTTGAAGAAAAACGGTAAACTTCGTCTAGTCCACAGTCTCGAACCGTTAAACCAAGTCATGATCTGCCACTCTGGCATTCCCCCTTTCTCTGACCACGTTGCCAAATCCTTTGCCGGCCGCATTTGCGGCGCTACCCTCGATCTCTACATTGGCTATGACGAGCGCCTTATTGATTCCGCCTCCCGCGACTTAACGACTTTCCAGACACCGTTTGGCGCCCTCCGTCTAGTAACGCTCCCGATGGGATGGACTAATGCTGTGCCCATCTTCCACAACGATGTCACACACATCCTCCAGCCCGAGATCCCTCATAACGCCCTCAGCTTCATCGACAACGTTGGCGTTAAAGGCCTGAAGGACTGGAAACTCGTTAACGGCTCCCCCACTAAGCATCCCGGCAATCCCAACATTTGTCTAGTGCTTTGGGAGTTCTTTGAACTCCTGAACCATGTCCTTCAGCGCATGAAGTACTGTGGTGGCACTTTCTCCAGTCATAAGCTAGTCCTTTGCGCGCCAACCTTTAAGACCCTGGGCCACGTTTGCACTCCTACCGGCCGAGTCCCTGATGAAAACCGTTTAGCGCTATTAGACCGCTGGGGCCCTTGCCAGTCGCTAACCGAAGTCCGCGCCTTCCTAGGTACCGTTGGAGTCCTCCGGATGTTCATTAAGAACTTCGCCCATCACGCTCATCACCTAACGAAGCTCACCCGTACTGGCGTTCCCTTCGAATTTGGACCCGATCAGCTTAACGCCCAGAAAGACCTCGTCAAGGCCTTACACGACGCTAAACCCCTCATTCCCATTGACTACAAGTCCGATGATCCCGTGATCTTAGCGGTCGACACTTCCTACATAGCGGTCGGTTTCTACCTTTGCCAGTGCACTACTGACAATCGCAAGCAACGTCGCTATAACCGCTTCGGTTCCATCACCCTTAACGAACGCGAAGCCTGCTTCAGTCAACCCAAGCTCGAGCTTTACGGTTTGTATAGAGCCTTGCAGGCGCTACGCATGTACCTCCTAGGCGTTAGGAACCTTATCATCAAAGTCGACGCCCATTACATCAAAGGTATGCTGCAGAACCCTGACATTCAGCCCTCAGCTAGTATGAACCGCTGGATCATGGCTATCCTTATGTTCCACTTCGAGCTCGTACACGTTAAAGGAACATTCCATGGACCCGACAGACTTTCCTGATGACCATTACAGCCTACCGACCCTCCCCCAGACGATACCAACAACGACATCTTCAAAGATTGGATCGATCGTATGCACGGATTCATGCACCATGTTCAGTTACTGACCGCCCTCGCCCGTTCCGCCTCTACCGTCCCTCGTTTACCCCCACTCGCCCACTACCGTCCGACTCTAACGACATTCGTTAACAATACCGTTCCCCTTACCGAGGTCTCGACTCCACCCGTTACTGACCCCCTTTCCTACGACAACGTCCCTCGCTCACCCAAGGCCCTGGCCAGTGACAAAAGAGTTCAACTCGTCCGGCAGTGGCTTACCAACTTCAAGCGACTGCCAGACCTTGACGACAAAGCCCTTGCTACTTTCCTTTGCTATGCTAGCGGCTTCTTCCTCGCTAACGGCAAGCTTTGGCGCTGCAATCATAACGGTGAGCACAAGCTCTTCATAGCAGCTGACTCATGACTTCGCATTTTGCACGCTATGCATGATGACCTTGGACATTGTGGTCTGTTCGCTACAAGAGCCGCCCTGTTGGAGCGCTTTTGGTGGCCACAGGTAGCGGCCGATATCGTTTGGTACATTCGCTCGTGCCACATTTGCCAAGTCCACCAAACGACCAAAGTCCTCATACCGCCTACCGTCGCTATCCCCACCGCCTTATTCAGCAAAATCTATATCGACACCATGTTTATGCCGCCCTCGAACAAGTTCAAGTATATTATCCAAGGATGCTGTTTGCTAATCCACTACCCCGAATTCCGCATGCTCACTCATGAAAATACCGACGCCATCGCTAAGTGGCTCTTCAAGGACATCATCTGCCGCTGGGGCGCCCTTAACGAAATCGTTACCGATAACGGTCCCCCCATCATTAAAGCCGTCGCTTACCTCGCCAAGAAGTACCACATAAACCACATTCGCATATCCGGTTACAACAAATGCGCTAACGGTATCGCCGAACGACCTCACTTTGACGTTTGACAAGCCCTCTTCAAAGCCGTTAACGGAGACCAGTCCAAGTGGAGCTCGGCCGCTTACTCTGTCTTCTGGTCAGAACACGTTACCGTCCGCCGCCGCATGGGTTGCTCCCCTTACTATGCCGCTACCGGTACTCATCCCCTATTCCCCGCCAACATCATAGAAGCGACCTACCTCCAGCCACCTCCCAATTCCCTGTTAACGACTACTGACCTCATTGCCTGACGTGCTATCGACCTCCAATGCAGACAAGCCGATCTCGACCGTTTACATGAAACCGTCCTTACCGCCCGCCGGTTAGCGGCTCTCCGTTTCGAACAAGAACACGCCGCTACCATTCGAGACTATGACTTCAAGCAAGGAGACCTAGTATTGATGAGGAATACATGCATTGAAGTCACCCATAACAAGAAGATGCAACCTCGTTACTTAGGACCGCTAGTGGTAATCTCACGTAACCGTGGAGGCACTTACATTCTTTGCAAATTAGATGGATCCGTACTCCACTGACCGGTAGCCGCCTTTCGCTTAGTCCCTTATTTTGCCCGCAAACACATCCCTCTCCCTAACAATGCCTTCGACATCGATACCGACCGTTTAAGAATACTAGAAGAAACCGACTTACTCGATGATGAAGACTCCCTTAATCCCAACAAATCATTAGACAATGCCGCCAACGAAGAATAAAAACACCATTTCCATTATACACCCAACTCACCATTAAACTCCCTGAAAACCTTAGTGGCTCTCGATAAGCCTTATTTCTACTGTTTCGTTTCTATTGTTTCACCTTTACTTACTCCGTTTCTATCCATCATAGACTTCTTTCTACCTATGCTTTCCAACATACACGCACGACCGTTAAGCCCTCTACTTATTCTTTTTTTTTCTTGTCACCTCCGCTCCCCATTCGCCTTTTGTTAAAATGCAGTCGTTAAGCGACTGTCAGGTCCCGCTGATGACGGGGGCTCAGCTACACTGGCGAGTCCTTACTGGGCAAGCTCGGGAGGCTAAGTACGGTCCGGGGCTTTGCGGAAGCTCCGGGTACAGCTACCAGTGGTCCGGGGGAAGTCCGGACGCTCCGGGGTACAAGTAGTAACGCGCGCAAAGTAGAAAGTGCTCTGGGTAAGGAAGCACGGAAGCAGGAGAGACGGGTAAGGAAACGGAGAGAGAAAACGGAAAGGAGAAATGAGTCATGGAATGGAACAAGGCACGGAGACGAGAGACGAGAGATGGGAGACGAGAGATGAAACCGGAGAGAGAGAGAAGCAAGAGAATAGATTGAGATTGAGATAGAGACAGAGGCAGAGACAGAGACATGGAAATACGGAGAACTACGGTTAATATCAAGACTGCTCGACTCGTATGCTATCCTACGGTTTAT
>QGOB01001422.1:0-15102 GCA_003313055.1 Termitomyces sp. MG145
TTGACAAACTGGGAGACTCCAAGCTCGATCGCGTGATGTCATTCGTTCAAATTTTCTGCAGAAGCGCATTTCCAATTACATTATTTATCATCTGAACACACAGCGATACAATGCAGAAATTTCCATGTCCAATTGCGGTGCCCGCCTTTCTACTTACCCGCATATCACAAACTTTCTATGTTAGTTGGATATATCGCCGACGACTAGCACACTTGGGATCTCGATGGCTTCCTTGTCCCCGGTGTTTATTCTCAGATCAGTAGATGCGAGAATTCAACAGTAGTAGAGTTAACTACTGATCTATGTCGATCCAACACAAACAAAAACTGTTTCCCAAGTGGTAGAGACAGAGCTCGATCTAACCGATTTTGAACGAAACAGACTCCATGTATGATGTGGTAAATAAAATGAACCTCGAACAAAAGAACGAAAGAGTACTCTGCCCTAGATTTGTGATTCCTTCCGCATGTGGCGGAAGTTGACGTCGACCACTTGCTGCGCGATTTCGTGCAACTCTGGATTCTTATCATCGATCTCCATCAGCTCATCACCATGGAAAGCTGCAATCCAGGAATCAACTTCAAACCCGCGATGGGGAAACATTCAAAAGGAGTTTCGGCACGACAAAGAAAAAAAAACAGCTAATAGCCCAAGAAGGAAGATGAGACCTAGGTAGACGCCCATGTAAAGTGGGTTGATTGATGTTTTTGAAAGTACAAGGACCGTGCCAGGATGTCTCCAGTTGAATACATATATGGATTGGGAAGCGGATTGTCGTCGCCAGAGGTAAGTATTAGATGATGTGGAGAGACCAAATAATTTATAAACAACTAAACAAGGGTCACTCGAAGGTTTGAAACGTGCTGTCAGCCATTTTTGTCATGGTAAAGTGGCCACACGTTACATGCTCACAAGGCAATTTTGGCTGAAGATACCTGTCTCTTTTACAGGCGTCAGATATCTGTGTTCAAGTTGCACAACAGAACAGTGACCCTTCTGAGTGTAACGACACCCTTGACTCGGTGCTACGAACTTCTTTGTATCCACAAGATCCCGAATTCGAAGAATTAGCCTATCGGAGGATTGCTTGGTGGAATTCCAAGCGTATACGGTCCTGGCTTCTAGAAAAGGGCTACACTTTGTACCACTTCAACGCAAGTGAAATGTACCCAGTCACTACGGAACAAGGGGAGACCGCATTTCCCTTTGCGATGCAGGAAAAGCTTGAACCGAATTCCAACTCAAATGTGCAAATCCTATATGCACACGTTAGTTTTATGGTATGTATGGACCTTTTAAGGAAATTTGTACTCATGTTCTCTTCAGTGCAATGTTGTTTTTGCTCAGAACACCCAAGGACAACACGTAGCTATAAAAGCAGTCTTAGACGGAAGTCAAGAATTTCGTATCCTCAACCATCTTCATAATGAAGGAGTCCCTCGTTCAATGGACGATTTTCAACATGTTATCCCTGTTCTGGACATTCTTCCGTGCGAACGCCACTGGCTGGTCGTGATGCCTAGGTATTACTCAATCATTCTACACAAGTTTATCTCGTTTGACAACTAGGGAACAAGGTGGGGTATTTCCCCACTCTTACCCCAATCTCAGACCTTGGAGGAAATATTCTACTTTATTCGTTGTCTCTTAAAGGTTCTTTCATTTTCTCTTACTTGGTTGAATTGGCCCTAATTCTTTCCAGGGATTGACTTATCTCCACAAGCATCGTATTGCTCATGGAGTGCGTTTTATGACATGTAAATTTAACATTTCCTGAATCGTTTGTTGTCATTATAGGACATCAAAATCGGCAATATACTCGTTAATCATGTACACATCGACATATCTGACTCATACAACTCCTACCGTCGGTCTCTACGCTCTCAAAAAAAGTTAACATACTCCTTGTTTGACTTTGATGGTTCCACTATGTTTCCGTCTTCGATGTCTCTCGACGAATGTCGTCTTCCAAGTCACGTCTCTTTCAACACTTTGTATCATCAGGTTCCGGGGGATACAATGCAGGGAGAATTTGACTTTAATCCTTTCGCCTTTGACGTCGGAATGTTAGGTGTTATGTTTTGCCAAAATTTCCAAGTCAGTCAATCTTTGTTGTCCCTTTGTCCTCTGTTATGAACACCGATTGAAATCTCTATTCTCGTAGCATATGACGCATACTGTCCCAATGTTGGCGCCCCTGTTTGACCGGATGACGACTCGCGATATTGCTCGGCGATTTAAGGCTTCAGAAGCCCTGCAATTCTTCGAACAACAGGTCGTTGCCCTGACATCCAAGCGTGTACTATCTTTGGCGGCAAAGCCAAGAGACAAATTTGTCGCATATGACTACTATGATCGCTGGAAGTACCTTGACCCAGATTTCGTGGAGCAATGGGCAGCTTACCGTGAGCCTCCTGTCCCGCGCTATATTCGCATTCTTCGGGAAATCTGTCTCTACCCGTGGGTCTTTGATACAATCAGTTACATACGTCGCGTCGGTCGGTTTCTTTACCGTGGATGGACAATCTTAACTCGTACCCTATCTTGTAAATCACGTTAGGCTTGTACTTTTCAATACTGCTGTGTGACTATGATAAAATATGTTTGAGCTTTTTCACCTGTCACTGTTGCTTGACTAGAACGTTGTCTTATTACGGGACAGTGCTATTCTACATCCATGAGGTCTTGCGATCTCGGTTTCTTAGACCATTATACCCATGTATGTGGCACAGTAGGACAATGTCCCGAGTTTCCTTTTGTTGTGTCCTGTCTCTGACTCTTACATATGATGCCTGCACTCCATGTTATGTGTTTTGTTTGAGAGCTCATTCAAACCAGTATACACTACGAATACATATATCTCGCGACAGGGAACACGAAGATGACAGCAAATAGTGATACGCCGCCTGTTTACCAGAGACGGGCCGAGGTAGTAGTTCAAATAAAGCTACTTTTTCCTGTAAGATCCGGCTGAAAGCTGTAAGCAAAGAAGCGTCGAGAACTGTAGACGCAACAGGCACACTATAAATCCCAACCAGACCGATCCCGACACGCCAACAAAGTAGTGAACAAAGTTGAAAGAAAAGTACGGCCATGATCGTACCTTGTTGATGGCCAAGTTCCCAGACAAATGGCGGTACCGGGAAAAAGCCAGCCCGACCTAAGATTTGAGGGCCGGAAATACTCCCGCTCGTCGTGCGTCGTCCCTCCAGCAACCAGCACCTATCTTACAACTCTGTTCAGCCTCGCCTCAATATAGTAATAACTCAGGACCTTGAAGGATCAGAAGAAGAGGGAAAAGAAGACAAAGGAGGACTACGGAAGGGAAGATCATAAACCTAGCCGCACCCGCCCCAAAAACTCAATTTAAGAGATGATCGACCGCCTCAAACCCCTTCAAAACCATCCGGTATCACGCGGTATTCAGGTGGGTCCGTGCACAAAGGGAGAGGTATAGAAGAGGAAGGGTTTCAAGGGGAGAAGTCAAGGAATTAGTTGCGGAGGCTCGGAGTCCCCAGAGTGGCACTCTGAGGCTTACAATATTAGTTTCTCTGGGTTTTGATATTATTGAGCCCTTTCGCTTCACACGAAGGCGGGATCAAGTCTTTGTGGGAGTGAGAAAATCAAATTTCATTTAACCACTATTTTACTGGTTTAATTAAGTGTATTTGGTATCAAGAAAACCCTCGTACTCAAACTAGTGAATTGAGAGTGTGTTACACAATTACACTCTACTTTATCACATTCACATCAAATGGTGCCCATTGCGAGGGACTTCCTTAAACTAAAAACACACTTTTGGATTTCCAAAAAGAATTCACCAGAAACTATACCATTAGTTTTGCACCACCTGGTTCTTGGCCAGGCTCACCTAAGGTTACTAAACCAAGGGTAAAAATCTCTATTCCTTCAAGCAAAAGGGAGACTCATGCCAATGACAGTGGTACTGAAACCCTCCTTGCATGATCCTGACACTCTGTTAAAAAAAATTAAAACTTTGTTCTGAAAAGAGTTTGTCAACTCAACCAAAACCTTCATCCATTGATATACAGTCTGTTCCCAAGACCAATATTATGGAACAAACACCAAAATATAAGATGCCACTGCCTGATAGCAGGGATGCACCTAAGTTTAAACACAGTGAACCTTCTGAGGTTTGCCAGTTTCTACAAAGGATGGAATCTCTGTTTGAACTTGGGGTGAATCCCTGCTTTCAGGCAGAGGCATCTTATATTTTGGTGCTTGTTCCATGATATTTGTCCTAAGAACAGACTGTATATCAATGGATGAAGGTTTTGGTTGAGTTGACAAACTCTTTTCAGAACAAAGTTTTCATTTTTTTTAACAGAGTGTCAGGATCATGCAAGTAGGATTTCAGTACCACTGTCATTGGCATAAGTCTCCCTTTTGCTTGAAGGGATAGAGATTTTTACCCTTGGTTTAGTAACCTTAGGTGAGCCTGGCCAAGAACCAAGTGATGCAAAACTAATGGTATAGTTTCTGGTGGATTCCTTTTGGAAATTTAAAAGTGTTTTTTTAGTGTAAGGAAGCCCCTTGCAGTGGGCTCTAGTTGATGCAAATGTGATAAAGTAGAGTGCAATTGTGTAACACTACTTTCAATTCACTACTTTTGAGTGCAAGATATCAAATACACACCTGATTAAACTAGTAAAATAGTGGTTAAATGAAATTTTATTTCCTCACTCCTACAAGGACTTAATCCTGTGCCTTAGTGTGAAGCAAAAAGGCTCAATAATATCAAAACCTGGAGAAACTAATATTGTAAGCCTAAGAGTGCCACTCAGGGACTCTGAGCTCCACAACTAATTCATTGACTTCTCCCCTGGAAACCCTTTTTCTTTATATTTCTCCCTTTTTGCATGGACCCTCCTGAATATCATAGATGGTTTTGAAGGGTTTTTGACAGTTATTTGACTCTTTAATCAAGTTTTTGGGTGGTGGGCACAGGTAGGTCTATGATCTTCCTTTCATAATCCTTCTTTGTCTTATTTTTCCTTTTCTCATCCTTCAAGGTTCTTGATCATTACTGTATTGAGGGTGAGGCTGAACAGAGTTGTAAGATGGATGTTGGCTGCTAGAGGGATAATACACAACAAGTAGGAGCGTTTTTGGCCTCAAATCTTAGGTCAGGCTATAAGACAACTAGCACTGCCACTTGTCTTGGAATTTGGCCATCAACAAGGCATGAGTATGACCATGCTTTTGTTTCAGCTTTGTTCACTACTTTGTTGGTGTGTTGGGATTGGTCTGTTTGGATGCTATAGTGTGCCCAAGGTGTGTTCCCTGCTGCATCTACCATTTTTGACACTTTGTTGCTTACAGTTCTCAGCTGGATTTTACAGGAATAAGTAGTTTTATTTGAACTACTACCTTGACCTGTCTCTGGTAAGAGACAGGCATCATATCAATAGCAAAGGACTCCCAAGTGAGGTAATAATCAGACAGTACAGAAAAATGGCCCAGGACTAACAACACACAGCATGGCCAGTGGAATAGAGACTGAGACCCAATCTCTGAATAAACAAAGAGAAGATGATGACAAAAAACTAGCTGTATGACAATAAACACCTTGAAGACCCTATGACATTAAAATCAACATGCTAAAGGGAGCATTGGTCCTGGCTCATGCATAATCATGACCTACCCAAGAAAACTAGAGATGGCATGAAAGCTATTGTGCTAGGACTAGACACTGTCAAAAAAGGAGATATAGATAGGATAGTGGTGAAATTAGTGGAGAAAGCAATGGAAGAATTTTGGAAGGTGTTAGAGAACATGGCAGGTACAATAGTGAAGACTTTGAAGGAGATGGCAGACCAAATAAAAGGCAATGGAAGGGCTAGAAAAAGAGAGAATACTCAAGATGAGCTCAGGGAAAAGTAGCAAGGAGGTAGGGAAAGAAGAGGGTCTAGGAACACAGACAGAGAGGTTGACATTTGGAAAGGCAGCACAAGGACAGAACAAGAGGATATCATACAGCAAACAAAGAACAAGAAAAAGCAGCTTCTAATCAACAATATAGAGGGAACAGGGGCTGGAAAGACCTAATTGAGAAGAAATGGGAGAAAAGACAAGGATAGCAAAAGACATCACCTTTCATTCTTGACATATGAATTTTAAATCTCCTCTTTACTATATTCTTAGATATATGTCTCATCATATTCTCCTTATTTTATTTACATGAGCTAATTCAATTCAGACACTTTCTATCATCTACTTATTTTGGACAAGACTCCTTAATCTCACTTTCTTATATATACCCCATGTATTAGTGTATTAGTCTACAGATGGTGTGAAATCAATACAGTTCTCTTGGACTTCTTCTATCTAAGTCACTCCAGATTCTTAACACCTCAAAAAGACTCAATTCAGTTATATTCAGTTATATTGTGTCATTCTTTGCTTTCACTTCTGCTGATTAGCTGATGGGATCAAGATCAGTCACATGATAGTCACAACCCTAGTTTGCTTCTTATGGGAGTTCTTGCTGCTGATTGCATTGAGCTTCCAGCTTCATGAAATTCTATCAATGTTCATTTTTGTCAGACTACTAGTCATAAATAATCTTCTCTTCACACCTTAGGTTGATTTTCCATTTGAAACCAAGCTGCTTGACACCTGGTTGCTCCCAGTAACCACACTCTATGCCAAGTTTTTAGCGCCAATCACATCCATTACTTGACCTATGTTGAAATATATCATGTAATGCATCATAACACATTATACTGATTCAGTACTCATAAATGTAATATCTTTTACAAATCTTGTTGTTATGATGTCACATAATTTTATGATAAGGTTCCAAGTTTAATTCCTCTTCTGTACTTTAATTTAATGATGATTGAAATCAGTTGCTTCTGAACAGGTTCACACAGCTGAACTAAGGTTCCAATGATGTTTAGTGAGTACCAGATAAGTTGCTGACTGACTGGAAATGTATTTCAAGCAGTACTTATTTCTTTGTTTCTCAATGTTCTGCATTGTCTGGACCCCCTATGTAGACATTGTAAATATGCCCTATTACAAGCTACACAATTAATGTGGCAATCTACAATCATCTACAGATGTCTATGGAATTCTTAGAAGTGTCTATACAGGTCTATCTACAAAGGACTTGTCTATGAAAGTATTCCATCTACATAACTTATATACAGGGATGTAACAAGGTTATTTTTTTCCACTGTATCATCATAGGAAAGTATAGAAACACTGATGAGCAGGACTGACTAGACAAAAGATAGCCCTGAGAAAGTGGTCCTACAAAGGAGCTAAAGCCCTGTCAATATGACCTTGAGGATACCAGATTTTTAACACTTCAAGCTCATGAGTACTAGGTTTGATCTTTGGATCCTCTAGATGCTTAAGAAAGAACTGAGTACGAAAGATGTCATGCTGAGAGTAACACATGAAGTCTTGAGAGGAATACTGCTCAAGTGCTTCTTCAAATGCCCTACAGGCATCTGTTTTTTTTCCCAGCTTTTTCCAAGCAAGCCCCAGCTCCTCCAGTACCTTGCCTGAAGGTGGGAGGCCCATAGACTTGCGCACCCTGAGACATTGAAGTAAATGCTCAAGAGAGCTTTTGTAGTCACCACATGCAAATGCTATTTGGCCAAGATTATGCGATGCTACCCAACATCCATGAGGATCACCAAGATCTTGACTTTCTTCCAATGATAAAGCTGCCCATGACTGAGCAAGATCATACTGACATGTCCAGTAGTATATCCATGCAAGATCAATGGTACATTCTGCATGATAGTACTGAATCTTGACCTTTGCAAGGATACTTTCTGCCTTTTTTAGGAAGTTGAGAGCAGTTGGATACTTCCCATATTGCATATGTAAAATTCCAAGAGCCCGATAACATCGTCCAACACCATTCTCATCATTAACATATTCATAGTCTGTTTGTGCTTCCTTAATGAATTGCATTTGAGAGTCAAAATTGCTATCAGGGAGAAATGCCAGGACATTGCTGATCGCAAGCCAGCTGTTTGCAGCCTGTACTCTAGCATCCACAGAAAGAAATAGATCAAGAGCTTCCTCAAAATACTGGAGGGACTTGTCATACTGGAAGCATGATTCCGAAATGTCTCCATAGCAGTATAAGATGTCACCTTGAAGGATATTGTCATCCAGAGCCTGCACAAGATCGAGTGCATGCTCTACAACATCAATTCGAGGTCTGTTCTGCTGTTGGTATTGTGCTAGTAACAATAGTCCATCTCGAATCATGTGTGAATCTGGAGTCTTTATTTGGAGCAGAACAGATTCAAGATTGCTGTCTTCTGAAGACAATGCAATGACATGCTCTTTATATTTTGGATCACCAATTTGTGATCGATGCTGCTTCAAGAAAGCACAAGCAGACTCAATCATCAATTCCCGGACCTCAGGATGAAAACGGATAGGATCAAGGATATAGCGCTGGATGACAGGAAGAACAAAGTACACAGAATCCTTTTCCTCGAGTAGAGATGCACTCTTAAGCACGTCAAGAGCACCCAGCAAATTGGGCAGATTCCTTGCCCACCATTTTGAGAGCATCTTGTATGATGTCCCAGTCGGAAGCATGGATAGGGTGCATAAAAGGTGGAAGGCTTGAGGATGAGCCTGCATGCGAGAACTATAGACTGACAGACCAAGACAGACATCCATGCTACTCATGGCATCAGACCCTTGCCCTAGCATAGATGTGCCAAGCTTATCATACTCGGTCATAAGGTCTGCTGCTGAAAGAGGAGCCATTTTTGCAACCCTAGCCATCAATGTGATGGCTAATGGCATATGCCCAATTAATTTCAATAGACAAGGGAGATCTGGGTCATCACAGCCCTTTGGATGGTGAGCAGCATAGATCTCTTGGGCAGCAGTGGCATCTACACCGCGGAGGTCGACTTGGTACCATGGAATATCATTGCACGGCGGTGCTGACGACCTCGTTGTGACAAACAGAGTTACATGGGGAACTGAACCAATGTCACGAAGAAGCTGTGCAACCTCTATCTGCGCCCCATCAGCATCCCACGGAGTCTCAAAATTGTCAAGCAGTATGGCAATGGGAGGCGAAGTTCGCAGTGCCGATATAATGGCACCTTGGATGTTTCCTGTTTCATGAGAAATAGCCAGCGATGATTGGAGGGTATCAAGAAAGAGGGAAGCGGATGTAGCCTTGACACAAGGGACCCATACGCGGAGGTGTTCGGCAAAATGATCCTTTACATCTGGATGGCCCATCACGGCAAGAGAAATCGAAGTCTTGCCCATTCCGCCAGGCCCAAGAAGACAGATATGTTTCCGTGGGACTTGAGTAATGATGTCAACAAGGCTAGCCACGAGAGAATCGCGACCATGAAAGATGGTTGTATTTGCAGGGATGAGAGCCCGAGACGGTGACAATGACATGTCACCCACAGGCAGGCGTTCGTTAAGAATTGTTTTCACATCGTCCATTCCGAGCCGAAGAATTCTGAGGTCCTCCTTTTCCTCGTTGTAGAATGCCGTTATCCGTTGCTTGAGCTGCGAAAACATATCCACATTGTCGATGGTACGTCTCAGCTGAAGAAAACGTGTTCAGCCAAACTAACACAGGAGGAATGTTTTATAGGGCTTACTGTAAAATTTTCTATAGCGTCGTTCAACCTCATAATACATCCATTAACCTTGTCATTGTTGATGCCACGGAAAAAGAGAAGGAGCAAGCGTCGCTGGGAAGTGATTTCGTCCAGTTTTGTCTTGATGTACTCCATCTCCCTACAGAACCAGGATCATTAGACTTTTCGGCAAAGGAAGAATGGCAAGGCTCAAACTCTTTCAAGATACTAATGTCACGAATAAGTTCGGCACGGATATCCTCTTCTTTCTCCGTCCCTTTGAGTTCATCAACGAAAACAACAAGAAGTTCTTGAATTCTGTCCTTGAGTTTGCTTGCGCTCTCAAGAATCGCTTGATTTTCCTTGGAGAGATCATAAACAAGAGGTGAAGTCACACATAAGGCTCATTTGGACTTACGTCGCATGCTTGGATGATACTTACAGCCACTTTGACCGTAGCACCAAAGCCAGGAACGGGAACTGCCTGCGCAATAGCATTGAGTATCGTAATGAAATCCCTGGCAATCCGACCGGCACGTTCTGCGCGAGTGGGAGTGATATCGGACTTGCTCGTGGTATCCTAGACAGCGTAACGAAATTCAGGATTCATCTCAATACATTCAAATGAACTAGGCACATTGAGAAGTCCTTGGGCAGGATCCTTGGGTGTTGATGATCGTGTCGAGCGAAAACTGAAGGTAGGCATTATCAAAGCAGAGTAGAAGAATATAGGCGAATAGACCAGGGACTTCGGGTTTCGTGGCTGTTGCTTCGCTGCAACTATCAAACCAAGTGTAGAGATCTACATCATCATGGCAATGATTTCCGTATTTAGGGCTCCCGAACATAAGTATACTTCCGAGTCTGGGCAAAATTCAACTTATTAGGATCTTCCCGGACAGAAAAAACCAGCTCACTATCCTTCTCTGACCCTCCCTCGCGCGTTGTCCTTCGCCTCTACGTGTATTACTCGAGGACGATATATTCCCAAGCATCTCTGATTGATGCCTCTATATTCACACGTACATCTCCCAGCAGGGTCTTATCAGCCCATACTCGAGGCTATGTTTAGAGTATTAAAACCGTGTTTCATTGTTTCTGTTTGTTCAGATTTAGATCCCAGAGAGACCCGCATCTATGATGTTTAAGGACGAGAAGACGATGGGCTGTACTTACGGAGTCGCACAAGCGAATTGTCTTCTATATCTGGAGGACATGGATATAGATAGTCATGCCGTTTTCATGAGCCAAGTATGTTGAGAGCTTCTGAGACGAGCGACTTAGACCCTTTCTGATGGCGCACCCCTGGGACAATGACCGGGTTGGTTTTCAAGACTGACACAACTTTTGACAGTGGGAAAGTAGATTTAAAGGTTCTAATGGATGAAACTAGGGTGAGAACCGATCCGAAACAAGTTTATAGTAGCTTGTGGGAGTCTGCGTATATTGCTGCATCAAGAGAAGTCCGGTGGAGCGTGATGCATGAATGATTAGCTCCTCTTGTACCGGATCTCTTCCACATCTTTCCGCGACAAAAGTGACGAAAGTGTTGCTATGCTGCCTTCAATGATTGAAAGGTGAGTTGTAAATTCAGCATTGCTACTTGCTCCCGATGATCGCCATTTTACGGCAGGTGGGAGTAGGAAGTACAACTTTGTGACAAACTGATCACGTACCTCTTGAATACTCAAGATCAGAGCACTTCGTCGTAGTGCTTAGCCGTAGACATTGGCAAAAGCACATGACGAGTACTATTCCATTGATTCTGAAGAACGACTTAGATGTATTGTTCAAGCAGTGTTCGTTTGACAAGAATCCACGTTTTGAGATGGATGCGTGATGGCCGCACGATAGATGGCCGCATAATATGTTATACAAGTTTAACATACGAAGCTGGGAACAACCCCTTGTGGCCATTGTACTCTCCTGTCCACCTGTAGTTTCAATCAATTAACATCACAATCCAAAGAAGAGGCAGAGGGCGGTACCAATCGTCTGAAGTCCGTTCTGTGACCAGCACATGTTCGTTCTCCTTAATTTGAAGGTCGCCTGGATCCTAGGTGAGAGATGGTGTATCGGCGCAAAGAAGGATAGGAGACCAACCAAACTCACCTGAGAGTTATAATCATACAAAGCCACCGCCCATTTTCCATGGGTCTCTTCCAGCTCTGGCTCCGGTTCGGGTTCGGGTTGCCGCCTGGGAGGTGCCGGGATCTCGGACGCATGACGAGTAGGCGGCGGCACAAACGTATTCTTCTTGGATGGGAAAGCTGGAGGAGGTAGGGGCGCTGCAGGCTGAGGATTCTTGTTTTTGTTCCCTTGGAATAATGAACCAACCATGGCTCCCTTGGACGAGGTATCAAAATCTCCTATTCTCTGTAGGAGATATATCAATGCGTTCCTAGAGCAGCAGGAAAGCAAGTACCTTGCTGGATACGAGCCCTGATGCACCAGTGGGCTTAGCAATAGGAGGTGCTGTCCGAGGAGGAGGTGGTGCATGGTCATTGGTATTCCGTGCAGAGAACGCGGCAATTCGACCAGCGACGCTGCTGTGAACTTCTGGCCCTTGGTCTGGCTCCTAATGAGTATTGATACAAAGTTATCATTCATGAATCCCACGCATGCTCGAAGACCAGCTTACAGGACTGTCCGAACTCGTAGACTTTGTTACTCCGTGACTGAAAGACCCTGAGGAGGTGAACGCACGGTGAGCCGCAGATGCAGCAGCTGAGGCTGCTTCACTATATCCAGCCCCAGAACCATCAGAAGAAGAACGTGTCGCAGCGAGTTTCCCAAACACGTCAGGTCGGGACGCAAAATACCTGGCGTTGCAGAAGATCAGCCCGAGTAGATCTCATTGCTACATACGACGTACTCATCAAGAAGGGAGAAGAACGCTTCCTTCTCGTGGTTCTGGAGCTTTGCAAACACCATTTGAGTATTGCGTGATGAGCAACTCGCGTTGAACAATTCAATTGATTGATCGACTGCGCCTGGCCCTTCCATATCAGTACATACATCAATCTCAGGCTTGACATCAATCTTATCCATATCAACTTGTCTTTCAGCTTCAAGCTTCGCGACCCGCGTTTTCCTATGTCTGATGTCTCAAAGGAAGCTCGATTCACAACCATCTAAGATTGACGCCTTCATATCAACTCAAAAAACACAGAGTCATCGCGTAAATCATTCGTATTTTAGCTATTCTTCCACGATCTTAGATGTTCATAGACATAGCGACAGAGTGGTAACGCAAAATCTGACAAGAAACCTGTCATCGCTAGATTCCTTCTTTTCTAGTCTTTGAAGATGCACGTTCGACTCGGACATCTACGGTAATAGTCCCGTCCTTCCTATCTATCTAGGCGTAACCCGTGGAGCACGCACAGACCAAAAGGAGTCTTCAAACGGGTTTGCGAACTTGAAGCGATATCCATTTAAATGAAACCACATACGAACAATTGTATACAGTATAAACCATGGACCTTGACCGCGAGTCAGCCTTGAGGGGTTCCATCCAATATGATGCCTGCCGTCATCTGGGTCAACGTTCCTGACGCACTCAATTCCCAGGAATCCACGTCAACAAGTCGTCACGGCGTCAGCTCTGAGTCTCGTGGTTTGTGGTTTGCAACTCACTATCAAAGGCGGTCCGCGGTAAGTCTATCAATTTCAGAGGCCATGTCCCCATCATCCATCATCACAGCAGTTCACTCGATCGCGTGGAAACCATCTACGTACATATCTACAAAGTAAAGTCGACAAAATCGACGGAAACTACCCGTAACTAAAGGACATGGGGGGATGAAGAGACAGAGAAAGGAGAGAGAGGGTATGCTCACACAAACCATCAAAAACGAAAAAACACAAGTATAACAGGGTGGGTTATCATCGTCGTCATCGTCATCATCAATAATACTAAAGACGTTCGGCCATACAGTATAGTTACATATCATATCCATTTGTGACCACAACAGACGAAATGGGAAAAAAGCGAGGGGAGGCCACACGCGAAAAAAAGGAAAAAAAAGAAAAGTCAGTCGTTAATGAAAAAAGCAAACCATCTGAAAGAAAGAGGAAAAGAAAACAGAAAAAAAAAACTAGTAAGTATCAAGACAGAACGGAGATGCGATAAAATACCAAGCCAAAAAAAGAAAAATCCTCGGGAGGCGGAAACAAAAAAAAAAGCGCCTAATGATTATGATTACGAACGCATGCAATCGCTGGGAGACATCCCAATACGCAATCACACACTCCAAGTCGCTTGAGTTGGGTGGGGGGGTAAAAGTGACGGTGACGGTGGCGGGTGGCGGTGGCGGTGGTCCAGGTGGGACTTTTTGACTTCAAAAAAAGAAGAAAAAAAGGAAGAAAGAAAGAAAGAAGAAAAAAAAACAAGAAATCATCAATCATCAAAAAAAAAAAAAGCAACAACAAGACACCGACCCAAAACCTCAAAACCAACCAACCAACCCACAAGTCTATTGGCCCGCCCAATTAAAAATATCAAACTCGCTGCCCATGCCCATGCCCATCCCCACACCCATGCCCATGCCCATGCCCATTCCCATTCCCATTCCCATCCCCTGGTCCACACCCACGCCTACACCCATGCTCATATTCTGTGGTTGCATCGGCGGCCCCGGCGTCGCAGACATATGCCTTAGCGGTTGCTGCATCTGCATAGTATGATCGGACTGATGAGGTGACGGCGCGAACGGGTAGTTCCCCTGCGCACCCTGTCCCCAACTCGACGGCGACGGAGCGTTCATCCCCATCCCCATCCCCATCCCTCCTCCTCCACTCGCCCCCGCACCACTACTACCGCCTCCACCTCCTCCGTACGACGACATCCCATACACAGACGACGGTCCCTGTTGTTGTTGTTGTTGCTGCTGCTGCTGTTGCATCTGCATTGCCTGATGCTGATGCTGCTGCTGTCCACCCTGACTCCCCTGCCACGCACCCGCACCCGCACCGCCCGCACTTCCCCCCTGCTGCTGCCCAACATTATACACCGGACTCCCCGCCGACATCGCTCTCTGCTGCTGCATCTGCATCACTCTCGCATACTCCTCCTGCTGCCTCCCACTTCCACCCGGACCCGGGGCAGGACCCGCCCTCGGCGTCATCGGACTCACCGCCCCATCCGACGGAGACCGCGTGCTCCTCGCGATACCCGGTATCGACGTCGGGTTCGAGCGCAGGGCGGGGAAAATGGTATCACCCGCCATCGGCGACCCAGGGGCGATCAGCCCACCTCCCCCAACTCCAACTCCCACTCCCACTCCCACTCCTGCTCCTGCTCCTGCTCCCCCTTGCTGCTGCTGAGCATGCACCTGTACCATCCTCTGTTGCTGTTCCTGCCTAATCCGATTCTGCTCTTGCATAAACTGCTGCTGCTGCTGAGGATTCATCATCATCCCCGCACCCCCACCGGACATCTGTCCTCCAGGACCAGGACCAGCTCCCCCACTCCCGCCCCCGCCGA
>QGOB01001424.1:0-13765 GCA_003313055.1 Termitomyces sp. MG145
TCAAGAAGAAGTATAAGCCAGTTGCAATGAAGACAAAGACAAAGCCTGTTGCTAGCCAGGTTAGCAAAGGCTTCCAAATTGAGCAACACATCCTTGGCAACCCCTTAGTAAGCATACCCAAGCTTAACCCTAATTCCCTTCCCTTCATACTGACCTCTTGCTTCACTGATGACCACAAAGAAACATTTGTTAAGGAACACAATACCAGCTTTCTTACTCAAGATGAGCTTAACATACTTGTAGACTTTGTTGCTAAGCAACAAAACACCTTTGCTTGGGAAGACTCTGTAAGAGGTAGCTTACAGCTGGTGTTTACAAGCCCTCAAACTCCGCTTACCAGTCTTGTTGGTTTTGTGTCTTGAAGTAAAACAGTAAACTTTGTCTAGTTTACAGTCTCAAGCCATGAAATCAAGTCACCATTTGTCACTCTGGAGTTCTCCCTTTCCCTAACCATGTTGCTGAATCCTTTGCTGGCCACATTTGTGGTGCCACACTTGACCTCTATGTTGGCTACAATGAGCACATTATCAACCCCACCTCCTGTGACTTAACAACATTCCAGATATTGTTTGGCACCCTCCACTTAGTGATGTTTCCAATGAGATGGACTAATGCAGTACCCATTTTCCACAATGACATCACCTACATCCTCCAGCCCAAGATCCCCCATAATGCCCTCAGCTTCATTGATGATGTAGGCATTAAAGGCCCAAAGGACTGGAAGCTCATTAATTGGCACACCTGCTAAGCATTCCAAAAATCCCAACATTTGTTTAGCACTTTGGGAGTTCTTTGAGCTCCTGAACCATGTTCTTCAGCAGATGCAGTACTGTGGTGGTACCTTCTCTGGTCATAAAGTAGTTCTATGTGCACCCACCTTCAAGATCCTAGTAAGGTAGGCATAAATAGTGTCCAGTCTAGATATATGTGTAACTCACCCTCAGTCATCATATACTTGACTGAGGGGTTTGTGTATTGTATGAGTGGGTATATATACATGTCCGTTAAGTCTGTTAGGGTTGAGTATCATAATTAATGAAGTGATGTAATGACCCTTGATTGTTATATCTCGGTGCTTATGGTGGTCATGCCATTGGCATCCAACAACTCGAAAATCATTGAGTACATGGCTGACTGGCGCGTTGACGGAACATATCCTGGTGACATAGAAAGAAAATCACAAGAGCTCAGTTGGTTGAATGTGATTCTCTATGGTATTGGGGCATGGTCGAAAGACAAGCCCTTTAATGCTGACTTTTTCCAGTATGTTCGTAAGATTTCCCTTGCACCATGAACCTGATTGGCTTTTTCCAGCCTGGAATAAGGCTAATTAGTCACAAAGTTTATAACGGGCAATGCTTTACACATACCCAACTTGTTATTACTGGTTATCTTGAAGAAATAGGCCGCACGGTTCAATCCCGGAAGATTTGGCGAGTCAGGAAATTGAATATGTTGAACAATTTCACGACATCGTGGATTCGCAATAGAGTAGTTCATGAAAGATGCAGGAGCAAAACCAGTATGCTCAAAATCAAGAGCATATAAATCTTGGCCTGACACAAGAAAATTCCGGAAACTGATATCATCGTGATAGAAGCAGATAGGTTCCGCAGATAGATTCACGGTACGATCTTGGAACTTCAACACCTACATTAACCACAATCAGTAAGGTTCATGACATGATCTCGTAAGAAGCAGCGAGCTTTCACATTGTTAATTTGGAAATCAATTTGTTCAACGGATTCGTACGTCGGTCCTTCATCATCTCGCCAGAGACCATGACGCATCGCACCGCCTCCCACAGGTCCGAGCTTTCCGTCTCCGAGGGGTGGTAACCTTAAAAGCCACTGAGCTGCATCGACAATGCGAGGAATATCCACAACATCCGCGATTTGGCCGGGCACATACTCCATGACAATGTAACCCAGTTGGTATTCTTTCCAGGCATCATAGACTTCTGCGACCTTGAACGGTGGGCGGGGATCACGCTTCAGCATTTGAAAGACGTAGGCTTGTGTACGAGCCTCGCCGAGGGTGACATGTTCGCTGAATTTAATGAGAGCAAGTGGGGTAGATGAATCGGGAGACTTGTAGACATAATGAGAGGTGCCACGATGATCGATCTTGAATTGTTCTTTGAAGTGGGCGTCGCAGAGCTTCACGAGCTCCTCACGGGACGGAAGGCCTGGTATGGTCTGAACGATGATATCCGTGGAGAATGTCATAAGAAAGGAGTAATCAAGCTACCAATGATTGCTGGCGACAGATGTACAGAAGCATCGCCAACTCTTGGATTGTTCATGTTTCTGTCTATTTTGTAATGTTTACTAGTCTGACGGCCGTTTTGCATATAGCGGCGTGTGACAAATTTGGAGCAAGTTCACGAACCTAAAATGCTTTGCATCGGTTTCGTCTTGTCCTGGAGTTTCTTATACGTGTTTTTGTTGAACCAGGACTTACTCGACCGATGATAGAAACAAACGTGGCTACTTTACCAGCCTTTGCCGTAAACCTTGATTTGTTTTTCTCTTTTTTTATATTCGTATACACTTCTGAGAAAATCACCCTCAGTCTTGCAATCCATTTTTGTGTGACTGAGGGTGAGTATAGTTCTACCTACTCATACTTACCTTTATTAATTCACCCCCCTGTAGACTCAACCTTGTGTATTCGTCTACAGATAATGCTCAGTCGTCCATTTTTGGTGTGACTGAGGACTGAACTTGTGTATTCGTCCACAGTTTTCAAAGCCATCCACACGCCCATGCAATCCCACACCTTTCACCTTCCACGTGGGGAGCGACCACATTCGTTACCTGGTTACACAAGACAGTGTAGCAAATACAAGAATTGAAGCCTTGTTGTATCTGACATTGTTTCCGATTCATACTTGTCTTGTTCAATCCATAGATCACACAGTAAAAACTTGGTGCTACATGATGGGACGCTTCATGCCTGTAGGATCTTCATTGTTCTATTCTTGACACATGCGATACATACAATAAAGACTATAATACACACAATAGATGCAACACTGCAATATATGCAACACTACGATACATACAACACGACAATCATACAGCACTACAATACATACAACACGACAATACATGCAACACTACAATACATACAAAACTACAATACATACAAAACTACAATACATACAAAACTACAATGCATACAAAACTACAATACATACAATAAATATTACAATGTGTACAATACCATGATGCCCCGATGCAACGGTTCTGAACGTGTTACCATCACTCGAGCCAACAACAACGCTGAACTTCTTGTTTCTTTTCAATTGAGAATAAGGCCCCAGTACCTATAAATACAAGTTGGACTTGCCTTCTTAATTCATCGCAAATATTGCTCTGTTGGTTGACTGCTACAACGACTTGATTCTTCTGACTACGATTGATTATTATAAGTACTACATTGCCCGCTATTGCAGTATCACAAATGATTTCCGATGATAGATGGCTACTAAGTTCAAGATAGGCGTTTCGCGTATCCCATCTCAAATCCTTGATGCTCTCCTCGGCCAAGTACTCTACATCGAATTCCTCGAAGTTGGTGATCTTGCCACAACAGGGGATGCTGCGCGCGACGCCGCTCGTGCTCTGCATTCGTATAAGCGCAAAAACCACGCTGTAATCCGTATACCATTTTTGAACGACCTATATTATGGCGGAAATCAATCCAGCGAAGCTTTCTTTGGAATATTAATTTCTATGGAAATTGCTAGTGGGAGTATCGACTCGAACAAAGCCTACTTGGATTACGAATTGACGAAGGGAGACCTTCAGCTCAAGCTCATTCGCTATGACGGAGCCACTCATAATACAATGAATACTTTTAGCGTAAACCTTGCGGCCAACATTTCGGTTGGACATTTGATATATATTGTAGACAATGACAGTGTTTAGTCCTCAGTCACACAATGTAATGTAGTACGACTGTGTTCACCTGTAGACAATGACAGTGTTTAGTCTACAGAGCATTATCAGCTAAAGTTAGGTACGGGTAAGTAAACCGACTCACCCTCAGTCACACAATGTAATGTAGTACGACTGAGGGTGCGTCCTGTATCGGAATACCATTAGAGTAAAATAAATAAGGTTTACTGCAAAGACTAGCAAATACCGATCATGTAGCCACCAGGGCTCGGGTGAAGAAAACATAAGAGAGATAACTAAAAAGGAAAGGTGATCTTGTAATCACAAATATGACGTACGGTTGTTTTAGGGTCGAATGAGTCTTTGCTCAACACTCCCCCTGACTCCTTCGACCCTCCTGACTCTTCAGGCCCATAAGGCCGACTAAATGATCGTGTAGGGGACAAGGGAGTGGCTTAGTGCAGATGTCGGCTAGGTTTTCTGATGACGGGATGTGGTGTATCTCTATATCTCCTTCTTGTACGCGCTCGCGAATATAATGGTGCCGAATGTCGATATGTTTTGCTCGGGCGTGGCCTTTCGTTGATTGGGCTAGTGCGATTGAGGAGTTATTGTCGACGTGGAGGTTTGCTGGAAGGGGTTGCTCGAGACCAACTTCGGTGAGGAAGTTGTGCATCCACAACACTTGCTGCGAACCGCGTGTCATGGCCATATATTCCGCTTCAGTGGTTGACAGGGCGACTGTTTGCTGGCGCTTAGAGCTCCAAGATACTGGTCCGCCTGCCATCATGAATATGTACCCAGACATAGACCTGCGTGTGTCTAAGTCTCCTCCATAGTCGGCGTCAACATAACCGGTAGGTTTAATGGATCCACCGGGGGTTTTGGAGTAGACTATGCGATAGTCAAGTGTACCTTTTACGTATGCTAGGACATGGAGTAGTGATTTCCAGTGTGTAGGGCCGGGGTTCGATTGGAAACGAGCAAGCATCGTGACTGCAAATGATAGGTCTGGGCACGTTGCTGCCTGTGCCCACATGAGTGCACCCAGGAGCTGTCTGTATGGTTTGTCAAGCATGAATACTCGCTCTGCATCGTTTTTGGGGGACATGTCCTCTGTGAGCGTCGTTCCTGATGGCAGTGGGGTGTATCAAGGGTTGCAGTTTGACATTCCGAAACGATTGAGTACTCTTATAAGATATGCTTTCTGCGAGAGTGAGATGGATTTGGTGTCTGGGTCTTGGTGAATAGCCATTCCGAGAATGAATGTTGGTTCTCCCAAGTCTTTTACCTCATACGCCCACGCTAGTTCTGCTTTCGCTTGACGTGCTCCCTCTTTAGAAGATGATAAGCCAAAAGTGTCGTCGTTGAATGTATTTGTGATGGTCATTTCTTTCCCAACAGTTCTTGATCTAACACAGGGATCAGCTCGCGATCTTTTGTATCCCAGGTCCGCGTATGCGCCATCTAGTGTCCAATACCAGTTGAAACCTCCCTGCATCAGGCCGTACAAGGTTTTTTGGAGCTTAGCCAGTTTCCCCTCCCCTCCCGGAAAACCCGGTGGAAGGCGCATGTATACTTCATGTTCCAGGATGCTGTTCAGGTAAGCGGATATGAAGTCGACTTGCCAGATCTCAAACCCCTCCTGCGCTGCCACTGCCACAGACATCCTTAGAGATTCCAGGCGCACTACAGCTGCATATGTCTCGTCAAAGTCTTCCCCTGCCACTTGCAAGAATCCTTTTGCCACTAAACGTGCTTTCCACCTGACCACCTCACCCTCCGCGTTATACTTATTTGTGTACACCCATCGACAGCCAACAATGTTTTTGTTTTTCAGTACTCTAGATTCATCCACCAGATCGAACACCCCACGCTCATTCATGATTCTCAATTCCTCGTCCATCACTGGCTGCCACAGGTCCGATCTCTTCATGGCTTCCGTATAGCTCCTAGGTACCGTGTCGTCCCTTTCGGCATGGGCATCAAGAGTCAGTAGGTAACCGTATGGTCCATCGGCCAGTAGAGCTGTTGGGGTATGATCATCTGCTGCCCAGTCCTCACCCTCATCTCGTGCTACCTGCTCCAGTTGCAATGTTTCACGTGCGGAAACCAGTGTGGGGGTTGGTCTGATCAGGCGTGTTGATCTCTGAAGGGGCTGTGTAGCAGGTGGTGCCCGATTAGTGGTTTCGATCGAGGTTGTCAGTGGGCTGTCGGTGGTGTCAGGGTCGGGCACTGTAGGTACATCCCTGTAAAGGGGGCCAGGGTGGGCTCTCGGTGCTATAGGCTGTCATGGGTGGAGCACACTCTGTGTCGTGGACGCGGTAGTCTGGTCACTGGTGGTACTCAGTACCACTTCATCGGTGGGGTTGTGGAGTATGGTGACAGGGCGATGTCCGGTTCCTTCCTCGAATATAACATCTCGCAACGTTACAATCGATCTCGACCTTGGATCGTATAAGCGGTATCCACTATTTGCATAACCCACTAGATGTGTCCGGACTGACCTCGGATCCAGTTTGGACCGTATCAGTTCTTCGGGAACCTTAGCCCATGCGATACATCCCCAGGGGCAAAGGTGGTCCACCCATTGCCGTCGACCTGTCCAGGTCTGTTTGGGTATCGTACCGGGATGTTGTGATGGTGGGAGTAAGTTTCGCGTGTGAACTTGGGCTGACGCTGCTTCTGCCCACAGTTCCTTGGGCAACCCGCTCTCCGCTAACACACAACGGACACCCTCCAGTATGGTCCTATTTGCTTGCTCGGCCACTCCATTCTGGGCATGCGCATATGGGGTGGTGACTTGCAGAACGATACCATGCGTGTGGAGGTAAGTTGACCATGACTCATTTACCCACTCGTGTCCAGCATCGACTCTGACTTCTTTTAGCTTTTGGCCTGTTTGACGTTCTGATTCGGTGTGGTACGCCATGAAGGCTGTGAGCGTCGTGCTTGCGTCCTTTCTGGTCAAGAAGAATACTGATATATACGATGAGCCCCCATCTACCGCCACCATCATGTAGGTGGCGCCTCCCAATGACGTTACGCTAGCTGGTCCCCACAAGTCAATATGTGCCTGGTCGTTTGGCGCACCTTCAGGCTCCACATCTGCATCGTATGGTCGTGCTGCGTGCTTCCCAAACACGCAATCCTCACAAATGCCAGGTGCACTCAGGGGCCCCTTTATTATGAGTCCGTTGAGTAAATCCTTTGCTAGCGTGCTCCTAATCGTTGCTACACTAGCATGGCCAAATCTACGATGCCAAACCTCCAAGTCTGCTGGTTTCAGCTGTGATTTAGCGATCAAAGCCGAAGGTGTGTCTGATCCGCCAAGGGTGCTGAGAAGATACATTCCTCCCGTCCCTTTGCCATTTAGAACTTCCCTGCCATTTGTGTCCTGAAAACGGACGACACCCCCTCCAAAAATGACTCTGAAACCAGCTTGATCGAATTTGTTGATCAAAATTAGGTTCGAGGTGAGGTCGGGTGCATGTAAGGCATTTCTGAAGACCAGTTCTGATAGGCCATGTGCGGTTTTGCAGATTTTTCTGACTGTTCCTCTTCCAATCACGTGGAATTTTGCCCCATTTGGCACTGCATGCCCCTCCACAGGGTTCTTGAGCATTTCATAGTCGGTAAACATTTCTTTATTCACGAAGAAATGATCCGTTGCCCCTGAGTTGGCGTAGGACGGTACGTCTGTTTTGGAGGTAAGCGCTAACGTGGGGTAGGCTGTGGCCGCTAGTGCGTAAGTAACATGGGGTTGTGTGATTGGTTGTGCTATGGTTGTAGGCTGCGACGTTGTGGAAGCTGCTATGTTTGCGGCTGGTGTGGTTTCTAAGGGTTGCGTTTTGGTTGAGGGGGTCCTGGACGTTTTGCTTTTGTTCCTGAAGTTCGGAGGGAACTGGCCCTCCTTCCCTCCACCCCTCCAGTAGCAATTTTCTATAGTGTGGCCATTCCGCCGGCAGTTCGGGTTGACGCACACTAATTTTTGCTTCATCTGGACCTGGAGTGCCGTGGTGGAGATCCCTGTCTTTTGTTTTTGGAGCACCAAACAATCCCAGTGGACTGTAAGTGCTGCGACCATGTCTTTTGACTCTGTCATCGAGTATATTCCCGCTACAACAGCGTTCCAGGATTCCGGGAGGGACACAATCAGGATTGTGCGGAAAGTTGAGTCGTTTATTTTTGCTCCCCTTTCCGTTGCTGCTCTCCATTTTTCTCTCAGATCCTCCACATGCTTCAAGAAGTCCATGCCGTCTGAGAACTCGGTGGTGTGTAGTCGTTTTTCTGCGTTTATTGTGGCTATTTCTGAGAAAACACCATAGTTCTTGGTAAGCGTCTTCCATGCTTCCGCTGCGGATCCATCCATTTTGATCCCCAACCCAACTGGGTTTTTAGTGTTATAGATGATAAGCCCTAGTGACCATGCGTCTCTCTCCTCCCATTCTTCGAGGGATGGGTGCTTCGATGACCATTCCGTGGTTTTAGTCTCATCTCCTTTTGTGTCTGGTTCTGATTCAGGCTTTCCTATTGTGCCATCCAAGTAGCCACGGGCGCCTTGGGCTCTTGCGGCAATCATAACACGATTTTTGAATGTGGCATAGTTTGTGCCGTCAAAGTGGGCTTCCTCAGGGAAGTTTGGTGGGTTGGACGAGTGTGTGGACGTCATATTTCAGCGTGGGTGTGGGTTGTGTGTAATGTGTAGCGAGATGTTGTAGTGTGTAGCGGGATGTGGTAATTTTTGAGTTGTTTCTTCGGAGCAGTGGCTCGACGAAAGTAAAAAAAATATATGGAAGTGCAAACGGGGTCTATAACCTGTAGACAATGACAGTGTTTAGTCCTCAGTCACACAATGTAATGTAGTATGACTGTGTTCACCTGTAGACAATGACAGTGTTTAGTCTACAGAGCATTATCAGCTAAAGTTAGGTACGGGTAAGTAAACCGACTCACCCTCAGTCACACAATGTAATGTAGTACGACTGAGGGTATGTCCTGTATTGGAATACCATTAGAGTAAAATAAATAAGGTTTACTGCAAAGACTAGCAAATACCGATCATGTAGCCACCAGGGCTCGGGTGAAGAAAACATAAGAGAGATAACTAAAAAGGAAAGGTGATCTTGTAATCACAAATATGACGTATGGTTGTTTTAGGGTCGGACAATTTTAACTTTACTCAGATCAGATCCACACTTGTTGGTTGCCATAATTTTGTGTAAGTGATATAACCATAGTTCTCCAGATCAAGAGCTCATTCTTTCCAATCATCAAAGAACACAGGTCCTCCTAAGACTAATTGAAACCAACTACTGCTCAGAGAGATGCAACAAGACCAGTTTACCGATTACTGACCATATGGCTTTCCGTTATTACCCACGTGACCCACGGACTCGGATGGCCGCGCATCATCTGACTCCTCTTCTTATTGATCAAGGAATTTTCAATGACCTCCACTTTGAATGAGTCTATCCAGTTGCAAGGATCTACAAGTGACGATCTGATGACAATAAGTTCTTTAACATATACCTGGAGAGAGTCATCGGAACTTTTCACTTGCCAAGTTTTGTCCGAGTGTTTTAACAATTGTGAAACATATGAATATAAATATCAAATATAGAGTCCCAGTGCACAAAGTATTCAACCTCATTTACTATGTCAATTTGATTGAGTTTGAACACAGAGTAATGCCCGCTACTTTAGGGCTAGTTTAGTAACTCTGTTCTACCCAGTACAAATTTCCTTGAAGAGTAGTCTTGCCGAACAATCGATTTTCTCATGTAACATGACAAATTTGGTTTCTCTGACAATTGTGGATTAATTTATCTATCAAGACCGGCATGCTGCTGAGGCACTAAGCCACCAAATTGGCTTAGTCTCAACCTTAAACTATCGTTTCCATGAGATCTCTGGCTGCTACAGGTATTGAGAGGTTGCAGGAGACAGTAAAAAAGGTGACATTCATACTCAACAACCTTTCTGGTGTTCTTACCTAACGGTGTCCATGCCCTCTTTGTCTGGTCTTCTGACCCTGGCTGTCCTGGCATCATACTCATTGTGCTTGACCATATTGCAACACCACCCGATTGTAAGGTGAATGTGATGTGGTCATGTGCTAAAGATGACAGTCAGCCTGTGCTGCCAATCATCTGTAAACAACATAACTCACCAATTGTGGAAAAGTATGCTATCTCAGCCCAAGAAGTACCGTATCTACATTGTGAGTAACCTCTTCTGACTAGACTCTATTACAGCTCACTTCTGCTGGTTGAACAATTAATTACTTAGTGTTAAAATACAAGCTTACGATGATCTCGTCTCCATAACAGTTGAATGAGCGAAATATGTTGACTCTCAAATCTGGACACATCCAAAGTCGGGGAAAGCATCATATATTAAGAAGCAGATTGTGTGTTTGTGTGTGTGTGTGTTCAGTTCAAGTGGTCTGATTTACAATTTTATAGCTTTGGCTGATAAAACCCATTCCTATCCCACTTTCCTGCCTCTTTACCCTCCCTTACCCTCCCAAGCCTCTCCGCTGTCAGCCCTGCAACTCTGATGAACAAAGTCCCATCGAGCTTCTCCACACCCCTCTAGCTCTGTTCCAGAAAAATCCTTCTGTCCTGCCTCCCTAGTGCCATATACAGTTGCATCATGTGCCAATGCCCTCTGAAGCTTCGGCAAATGATCGTCCGGATGCACAACACTCGTTTGAACAATGAATAACCATGGATTGGGGGTGATGACCTTAGTCGTATCTGTTGGAGGGAAGAGGGTAGGAGGTGGTGGATGCATTGAATTCCACAACTTTAAGAGCGGGGCAACCACGGCTTATCCACCCAGGGAGACAAGGAGATATCCACAGAAGAGATGCTCGATGGATAAGAGCTTCAGGTATGCCACATAAGAGGAAAGGAAGATTGAAGATGTCACCAAGTGCATGCTACGGATACGTGTCAGTCAGGTTCATATAATCAGACATCTTACAGCACTTCTCAGAATTATTGAGATAACATACAAAGTTTTGTTTGGGGGAGTTCTAACTTTGGGAAATCTTGATATCTTACAATTGAGCATAGTTCATATATTCTGTGGTTGTTGTATCGTACCAAGAATGAATTAGAAGATCAGTTCTGATCTGAAGGAATGTGCTCTTTTGTTCTGGAAACTTGGCTGGGATCATGAACTCATCACAGAAAGTCTTGGTGTCTCTTGTGCCAATCTCTATCACTGGCATACACTCACCATGTTTCTATATTCTGTGGTTGTATCATACCAAGAATGAATTAGAAGATCAGTTCTGATCTGAAGGAATGTGCCCTTTTGTTGTGGAAACTTGGCTGGGATCATGAACTTGTCACAGAAAGTCTTGGTGTCTCTTGTACCAATCTCTATCACTGGCATACACTCTTTTCTGAGTTAAATTCTGGTGAAAGGCCTCCTCCTATAATTGGCTACCCTCAGATCACCTTGCATGATGTTATAACAGCTATCAAAGAACTCTACCATTACAAGGTGCATAATTACCTTGATGAGCTTGTATTGTGGTTGGCCATTATCACCAACATTGCAATCTCTTGAAGGGCACTACATACAAACTGCTGTGATGCAGGATTTACCTAGAAGCTAATACACAGGATTGTACAAACAAATGATGAGGAGATGCAAAGCAGAATACTAGGCAACAGTCAGGGACCACTCAGAAAAGTTCATATCTGTTGATAAAAGCATGAGGAACAAGCATAATACAACTCAACAATATGAACTTATACAAGATTGATGTGCAGTGGAATGTGAAATTAGATAAGAATAAAGTATGCTCAGTATCACATCAAAGTGGAACAACATGAGGTGTGGTGTGACAAACAAAGAGAACATATTTAAAGATGACATAGCCAAACATGCTGATATGAATCTATGTCTAAAGTCATAAGTCCTGGTTAAAACAAACCATACTATGTGCTGAAAACTGTAGGCATAGACAACTCCCTAGAAACATGAAAACATGGGAACACTTAGATGATTCATATTTCTGGAAGGCTGATAAAATAATAGAGTATTCTGACAAGGAAGGAGACAAAAAATGGACATTAAATTAAATCTCTATATATAATGGGGCGACGCACGTGAGAATTTGATCGCCAATAGAATAATGGGGCGACCAAAAGTTAGCTACACCATTTCTGACTAAGCTGACTCAGCCATGACTAAGCTGAGTCAGCAATGACAAAGAAATTTCCTTATAGAGTAACGTGAAGTCTTTATTGGCTATTTTGTCTCATTTCATGCATTTAAATCAAAAGAAAAAGTTGGAAGACAACTATATGATGTTGATCCTATCATTTGGCACCATTTCCAGGGTGTCACATGGTCTGTGTATTTGGAAATGGCCAAACACGATTTAGTGGACACTGTTTTTCACGCCTCATGTGTTTCTTGACACAATATGACCAAATTTCCCACGGTCCCAAAGTTGTGGAAGGAAGGCCACACAAAGAATGTATGTATATTGGCTTATACATTCATTGACACACATTGATGGCAATTCATTAGTGATCCTTAAACTATTGATATACATCATGTAAATGGTTTATATTGGTTTTGGGCTATATAAAATGCTGAAACATTGATCTTTCAGGCAACCTTCCAATGGAAATCAACTATCTACTACTCCTGACAGCCAAAGGAGACAAGCTAGAAGTCATAGGAGACTTCAACAATTACAAATGACTGATCCTGATGATCGTCGTGCAAACAGAAGATCTGAAGAACAGATCAATACTGTGGTTATACCACCACTTTACTTTGGACCTGGAGAAAACATGAGAACTGGGGGGATGAGACCTGGAGTTAATAACCAAGCTATGACCAGTGCTTCTAGCTCTACAGGAAGGCCCATTAGACAGTCTCCTGCTGTTGATGATCCATTTTCTATAGTCATTCCTGAAACCCATCTGCCTGAAGGATGGAATGCTCCATTACAAAATCCTGTGCCTAGATTGGTGCCACCACTACTTCTTCCTGCACAGAGAACTAGAAGAGTGACACCTCTACCTGCTCCTGCTCTGCCAGCTATAGCTATTCCTGAAATTGTTTTGCCTGAAGGATGGAATACTCCTTTACAAAATCCTGTGCCTGGAACAGTGCCATCACTACCTCTTCCTGGACAGAGACCTAGAATAGTGACACCTCTACCTGCTCCTGCACAGGAGCCTGGAATAATGCCTGCTCAGCTAGCTGTAGCTATTCCTGAAACTGTTTTGCCTGAGGGATGGAATGCTCCATTACAAAATCCTGTTCCTAGAATGGTGCCATCTCTCTCTTCTTCTGCACTTGGGAAACAAAATTCCATGCAGCTACCTTTACCTGCTGGAAATCTTCTCACTGCATTAGAAGAGCAACAGAGACTCAGAAATATAGCTAGAGCTAAGGAGCAGGAAAGGCAACAGGCACAAAAAGTGTTACAAGAGCAACAAAGGCTTAGAAATCTTGCTATAGCTGAGGAGCAGGAAAGGCAACAAGCTCAAAGAGTATTAGAAGAGCAACAGAGGCTTAGGGATCTTGCTATAGCTGAGGAGCAGGAGAGGCAGGCTAGGAAATTATTTGAGGAGCAACAGAGGCTTAGAGATCTTGCTATAGCTGAAGAGCAGCAAAGGCAACAGGCTCAGAGACTATTAGAAGAGCAACAAAGATGGCAAGAAAGGGAAAGACTGGAACAGGAGGTCTGTCATATTCAACTTGGAAATTGATCTACTTGGACTAATGAAGTTTAAAGCATGTGGACCTCGATCCAGAACATATACCTTTAAATCAGGAAAAAGCAGCTAGAATTCTGCAAGGCTGGAGAGAAGAACATG
>QGOB01001426.1:0-31114 GCA_003313055.1 Termitomyces sp. MG145
GAGCGATCATTTAGTAACCCGTAGCTATATCGCATCGATATACTAAAAGAAACGGAGAGCTCGTCTGTGCTAGGCAATTGACGGGTGCCAGAAGGAAGCGAATCGAGATAGGCTTGGTTTTTGAGTATCGAACCCGTGAATATCTCCGGAACTTTTAATGCAAGCGTTTGGACCATACTGGAAAGCGACGGACTCTGATTCGTAGACGCATAAAATAGTGGTACATAAACATCCCTAAATTTTCTCCTCTTGCAGAAGCTCAACAAAACCCAATATAATCTATAAGAAAATGGAATTCACACAAGAGATGGATTGATCAATGGCCTAAGGCATTTATGAGAATCGAAATATGCATGAAATATGAACAGACTGTTAGGAAATCAGACAGAGAACCTTGCAAAAGAATAAAGTCTGCAGTCTGACTGGCTTATTTCCAAATGTTGCAATGAGCTTGTCTATCTCTAACACTTCTCCTTGAGCAAAACAATGACACTTCCCCTGAATCTAGTATGCATAGTTTTCTTAATAGTCAGAGAAGATAGCAAGACTAGCATACTTCTGATCAATTGCCTTGAAGTGTTTGATCCTTGTTTTGCAGGAAGCAGAGAATCGATCAAGCCCTCCACAGGAGAAACAGATGGTGGAAGTTCACTATAACTATGGCACCTCCACTAGGCTTCTTTTCAGATTTGGACCCAGGTGCTACAGCAGAGTAAGGAGGATTTTTATAGCTCTTCTTGTTAAGAAGATGGGTAATGACAAAGTTGAGTGTAAGCTCTGTCAAAGGAACAATGTCGAGGGAGATGATGACAGGCCCATATGATGGAAAAGACCTGTTAGAGAAACACTCAGCAGTTGAAGTGCTGAACCAACTGACCTAAAAGGGCAGTATGTTCAAGCTAGTTGGAGGTGGTGACCAGCTCTGTATAAGGTGCAGTGATGTCCCCTTACATCAGCCTCCTTTTTAGAGGTAGATAAGTCAGCTACCTGTAATTGAAAGGTCAAAAGGTTGATGACCAGCTGGTATTTATCATCAGCTAGGGACTAGCACCCCTTTGGCATCATCTTTTATAGAAGTTGAGCTAAAATTAGAGGAGACTGCATCATTACAATAGTTACTCTCCAGACAACACTTGTAAATCATGGTCAATTTTTTTCCTTAATGCACAGTATCAAAGGCACTATCAGTGTTTGGGCAGCTACCTCCAATCATATAATCTCTAATGAAGTGCATTTTAAGAGAGTTGAACTGGTGACCTTAGGGCTTGAACATTCTATAAGAGTAACACATTTCAGTCTAAGCACTTAACTAATTGGCCTAAAAGGGTGTAATGTGTTGGAATTTAGGTAGAGTGGTATATGTGTGAGTATAATAATGTAAGCTACCCACCCTCAGTCTGGGAAAATGGCTGAGGGTGCTATCAACAGAGTCCAAATATATATGCAAGGGTGAAACAGTAGTGCATTGTCCTTGGTGCAGAAGCAATGATGATACATAATGTGAAGGATGGTACCTGACCCCAACACAATCATGAGTGTCTATGGTGCATTGCCATCCAACACTCCTCTCCATAGACACTCCTCCTTGCATATGGAATCATCATTGTGGACCGAGAAAAGGGCACAGGTGTAGGAAAGCAGGGCCAGGAAGAGCTTTAGTGAATATGTTGGTGGTGTTTTCTTTAGAAGGGACTCAGTGCAACATTAATTTGTTTGATTGGACACACTTGCAGCGGAAATGGTGTGTAATGTTGACATGCTTAATTTGAGTATGTAAGAGAGGACCTTTAGATAGTGCAATTGCTAAGTTATTGTCACAGAATACCTGAGTTAGTTGAGATGCACAGTTGTGCTCAATGTCTTTTAGTAATACCTGAAGCCAAATGCATCTTTGTGCAACTCTCAAAGGCACTTTGCCTGCCGTCTGTCGCTGGACCTGCGGGACAAACCTCGCCCGGCTACACCTTAGAAATGCTTGATGATGAATTAACAACTATGGCCATGCTGCGTGCTTTACCCCGCGAGGAATATGCATCATTTATTTCGTCTGTTCTATTACTCAATAATTGACAAAAGACACAGTCCTCGAAGCCTTCAGGACAGAAGAAATCCAACGACATGCGGCTAAAGAAGAAGCAGAAACTTTAGCTGCAGCTGCAGCTCGCATGATTACTTGTTATTTATGCGACGAAGCACACAAAGTTCAAGACTGTCCCAAACTTTTGGCGGCACACGAAAATGCAAAGAAGACTGATTCTAACGCCAAGTCCAAGAAGCGTGGAAGCTGTCGTGGAGCAAAAGCCGATGCTGCCAAGACCGCCCCAAAAGTTGAAGAGGGCTGCGATGGGCCTGCTGCCAAAGCGGAGGCAGCCGTGTGTCAATCTGCCTGACATGTTATGGAACACAGACTCAGGCACCTCTGCGCATATGACCCCTCAGCGTAAATGGTTCCTACCTGATTCCTTTAAGCCGTGGTGAGTCCCAATTTACCTTGCCAACAACACAATTGTATATTCGGAAGGAAAGGGAGATGTGCTGTTTAAGCCAGCGGACAAAGATAGGGATGGAAAGGACCTTGACAGTGTTATCATCACAAATGTCTTATTTGTACCCAGACTAGCCAACAATCTCCTTTCCATCACCACGCTTAGTGTGCATCGTGGCTTCGCTGTTACTTTTCGAGGGCGGCGAGTATGGTTTAACATTCGGGACTGACTGATTTTCTCTGCAACTATTGACGCAACACTTACATCATACTTAAACAGCAAAACAGTCATCTCATCACCAACATATGCCGCCAGCGCTGCCAACGCAGGCCCCACGTCATCTGCTGTGATTGAAAAGGATCTTCTACATTGTCGTATGTGCCATGTTGGCACAGATTGCCTAGATTGGCTAATCAGAGAGCATCTTACGGAAGACTTGCAAATTAAGCCAGGTACATCTCTCAAGGAAGTCTGTGAACCTTGCCTGCAGGGCAAACAGCACTGTGCTGTATTTCCACACACTGCCGATCGATTGTCGGAACTGTTGGGGAGGGTCTTCTCTGATGTGCATGGCCCAGTGACAATTGGCGGGCATTTGACTAACTACAAGTGGTGGTGCACATTTGTTGATGACAAGTCGCGATGGATGGAAGTGTATGTGATGAAACGTAAGAGTGACACTTTTGAAGCATTCAAGGCGTTTAAGGCACTTGTCAAACGGCAAACGGGTACTAAGATCAAGTGTCTTCATCACGACAAAGGTGGCGAATATATGTCAAGCAAATTCCTCGCATTTTGCAAGACTGAGGGCATCCGTCTCGAATTCACAAACATGGCCACACCCCAACAGAACGGTGTTTCTGAGCGGCTCAATAGGACAATGAAAGAAGCTGTCATTTGCATGCTAGCCAAGGCAAACCTTCCTGAGAGCTTCTGGCCTTACGCAGTCAGCACGTACAGGCATGTCCATAACAGGACTCCCACGTCAGCATTGCCGCATTGCGCCACACCGTTTGAGGAATACAAACAAAGAAGACCGCGTATTGGACATCTTCGCATTTTTGGCTGTGCGGCATACGTGCTTATAGGTTGAGACAAGAGACAAGGCCTGCAGGGTCATACTCAGTCAGGTATTTTTATAGGCTACCCCGATAATTATGTGGGATGGAAAGTCTACATTCCTAGTACTAGGAAGATAGTTATATCCCGCGATGTTGTCTTTGACGAGTCCCGTTTCCCCGGTCTCAAGGTTGCTAATATGCCTGCACCTCCAGCTCTGGACATCTTTGACAACTTAGAGGAGTGCACCCAATACAATTGGGATGATCTGCCTCAATCTGAAAGCATTGCCGGTGTCCCAGCCAGTGAAGATTGTGCATTCAACAATGGCGAACCACTCATGGACGTCGAATCAGATGCTGAGGATTCGATGGGAGTAAGTACTTTAGATTCGGTGGGAGCTAATGTGGATGCACCATTGCACACAATGGCTCAAGTTCCTCGTCAGCCCAGACCTCTGCCCCCACTGCGCGAACCCAGCCAACGGATGCGCTTTCCAGCCCATGACCGAGATGCCGAATACCGTGATGCTGTGCAACACCAGCAAGACCGGGTTTCTCCTCTTGTGCGTGAACCATCACCGCCGCCACCACCATCGCCATACCCGGACCCCCCACCAGATCTGCCCCTGTGGAACGTTGATGTTGCGGGCACCGATGAACATGGGGAACAGGAGGTAGCTCTTGTTGAGGACAACAGTCGGTTACTTCCTAATTTGGTCATTGTATATTTTCGTCGTTCGTTACACATCACACCTCAGTGTTTCCTAACCACTGAGGTGTAAGTCAACCTTATTATATCACACATAATATGTTACTCATGATCTGTAGTCCTCCATTAACTACAGGTAGAAGCGTCCAATATATATCAGTGTTTCCTAACCACTGAGGTTCCTCCATTAACTACAGTCACCCGAGACCTCCCGAGACCGGTCCTGCTTCAACAGGTTATGGGACCCGACGTTACCTATGACATCTCGTCAACAAAGTTGACAGTCCCGAAGCTTGCAGCTGATGGTTCAAACTGGCCTACATACCAGGAACGTGTCATCAATGCCGTAACATCAAAGAAGCTTCGAAGACACCTTACAGGTACCGCGCGTAAACCGGCCGCGCTCATCGAGCGCGAGGGATCCTTCTATTGTGATGATAAATCCCTGACTCCGTTGTCTGACAATCAGATTGACGAAATCGAGGATGCCATGGAAGAGTGGTTGCAGAAAGAGGCTCAAGTTCGCGAGATTATTTACAGCACGGTCGATCAGTCTACCTTTCACCAAGTGAAAGGTGAACCCACTGCTGATGCCGTGTGGAAAAAGCTCGCATCAATTCATGGCAGTAAAGGGGCCATGTACGAAACTGACCTCCTCGCTCAACTGCAGAACACCCGCTTTGTCGAGAATGGCGAAATCGATATGCGTACACACCTCGCTAGTATGGTTGTAATTAAAGAACGTCTTGCTGAAATCAGTTGTCCACTGTCCGATGCATCATTTACGAGCTACATCCGCACATCGCTATCTCTTGCCCCCACGTACAAACCTTTATTCACCACACTCACAACATCTGCACGCACCTCTGGGAAACCAGTCTCAAGCCAAGATCTCATCTGGCACCTTAATGAAGAAGCGAATAGTACCACTATTGAGGCGAACATTAATCGCCAGCATGAGGCAATGATCGCTGCACATACAAAGGCTCATGGTGATCCCAAAGACGCAAAGGCAAAAGGGAAACCTAAATCCAAAGACAAGAGTAAGCGACACTGCAAAAATTGCAACAAGGATGGACACACAAAGGACAAATGCTTTGAGGAAGGCGGCGGTATGGTGGGCAAAGCGCCCAAATGGTGGCTGAAAAAGCACAAAGGAAAGGGAAAAGATAAGGCAGATAAAAGTAAGTCAGCAAATGCTGCCGAAACTGAGGAGAAGGAAGAAAATTACGCTTTCCTCACCTCCCTTGCCATCGATGCCCACGATGACATTACAGGCAAAAATGTCGCACTTGCAATTACGTCTGGACACAGCCACAAAGCCCATGCCACATCTCCATCTGTCGGTGTCATCATTGACTGTGGTGCTAGCAGCCATTTTTCACCGTCTTGTGAAAGATTTATTAACTATCAGGAGATCAACCCTGAACCAGTCCGTGCAGCAGACGGACGTACTTTTAGTGCTTTCGGCAGAGGAGATCTGCGAATCTGCCTACCTATGAAAAAAGGAGAGAAATTAATCCCCATTCTTCTTAAAAGGGTTTATTACGCACCTACTATGGCTTTCACGCTGGTGTCCGTATCATGTCTTGATAGGGCCGGTTGCTCTCTTCTCATCGAGGATGGAGTTTGCGTCATCAGAAGTCTGAAGCCACAACGTCAGGTCATCGGTTGTGTTCCCGCAATCCGCAGATTATATCGTGCTGATGGATCAACCATCATTTCCAAAAGTCACATTGCAAGTGTCACGTCAAAATCTATCTCGATTAGTGAGCTCCACCGCCGAATGGGGCATATAAATCACAGCGACTTACGAGAGGCTGTCCACCTCGGAATGATCACTGGCATTGAGCTTGACATGTCATCAAAGCCTGAAGTCTGCGAGTCGTGCATTAAAGGCAAAGCGCAACGTCAGTCTTTTCCAAAGAAGAGTGAAACCGTGTACACACACTATGGGGAGAAGATTGTTGGAGACCTGTGGGGTCCAGCTCAGGTACACTCCATTGGAGGAAACCTGTATTCATACACAAATGTCGACCTATACACTCGTGAAGAACGGATCACGTTCTTACCTCGAAAGTCTGACACCTTCAAAGCATACTGCAATTATGAAGCATGGGTAAAAGTCCACAGAAACGCAGCTATAAAAGTATACAGCAGTGATTGTGGCGGCGAATTTACGAGCGCACAAATCAAAACTCATCAAGATGCAGCTGGTACAACACGTGATTTCACAGTCCATGACTCTCCACAATCAAATGGTGTCGTGGAACGTGCTAATCGCACCATTGTTGAGGGTGCTCGCACAATGATGATAGCCGCAGGACTCCCAAAATTCCTCTGGGCAGAGGCTAAACGTCACATGGTGTGGCTGCGTAATCGCACACCAACGAGCTTGCTTCCCAGTAATATGACGCCATATCAAATGGCTACGGGACGAAAGCCTGATCTATCCAAAGTCTGCGAGTGGGGGAAAAGTGCTTACATCAAGCTGCGAAAGACCTGAAAACTCAAATCTAAGGTTGAAGAGGCTAAAGTAGTTGGAATTGACGATCAGTCAAAAGGGTACAGGATCTATTGGCCTGGTAAAAACATAGTAACTGTCGAACGAGACGTTTATTTCAGCAAAGAAGCTGCCCTAATCCCGGACAATGTCCAGATTGAGGGGGAGTGGGATTCACCCAATCCGGACAGTCCCCAGACACCACCGCAAAAGCCTGCAGCTGAAATTACCAAAGCTGAACCTGTTACCGACATGCCCAACATACCTGCACAAGCCAAATTGAGTGAAAGCGCAGCACAAACTGACAAAAAGACCATCGGAAATGCATCAGCTGATCAAAATCAACCGCCTACCAATGCTCCACATCTCCAAACACGCCGCAACTCCCTCGTAGGACTTCCTCAATATGACTCTGAACAGTATGGTCGAGGACAGCGAAAACAAACTGCAAAGATGTCAAATATAGCCGAAACCACGTTTTTCATCGATACTGCAGGTATATTGGAGACCAGTGGTATTGAATTTGAGAGAATGGGTGGTGAATGGATTGAAGAAGCTGTTGAACATGCGCTAGCCATTAGCAAAGATGTACCAACAATAAAGGAAGCGTTAAACGGTGATGAAAAAGCTGACTGGTCATCCGCCATTGACACCGAACTCAATCAAATTGAGAAGCTAGGCATGTGGGATATAATTGAAGCACCAGCAGGCGCAAACATAATACCTTGCAGGTATGTCTTGCGCCGTAAACGTGGTGCTGATGGCCAGATTGTCCGATACAAGGCCAGACTGGTTGCAAAAGGGTTCAAACAACAGTTTGGAGTTGACTACTCCGAAACATTTGCACCCACTGTACGTGCCGCCACCCTTCATGTCCTTCTATCTATAGCAGCATCCTGCGGTGCAGCCATTGAACAAGCTGATGTCAAAAACGCATATCTAAACTCATCACTCAGGGAAAACGAAATAATATTCATGCAGTTCCCATCATACTACCAACAATTTCGCAATTTACCTCTCGAATTCGCCAATCTTCCAGATTCAAAGCTGGCATGCCGTTTGAAACGTCCGCTTTATGGAACAAAGCAAGGCGCACGCCACTGGTATGAAGAAGTCTTTGACACATTCACTAGTCTCGGTTATTCAGTCTGCCAAGCTGACGTCACCGTCTTCTACAAGACTGACGACAAAAGTTACACGATCGTTGCTGTCGCGACTGATGACTTCACCATAATCGGTGACTCTACTGATTCAACATCCCTGATCAAGAGGCAACTTAGCAAACACTTCGAGATCGTAGATCTCGGTCCTATCAACTGGCTTCTTGGAGTTAGTCTCACACGAGACCACAACGCTCGCACCATTTCGCTTGGCCAACAAGCCTACGTTGAACAGATCATCAAACGTTTTGGTCTAGAGGACTCATGCACCGCTGTCACGCCTATGGAGCCCGGAGCTGACTTCACGCCTGATTCACCTTCAGTCTCTCCCATGGTTCTGTCGCCTGCGGAGAAAACACGCTATCGTGGAATGATAGGCTCGCTCATGTACGCCGCTGTCATGACACGTCCAGATATTGCTTACGCTGTCTCCATCCTCTCCCAATATCTTGACGCTCCCCGATCTACTCACATGGTAGCTGTCACTCGTGTTTTTTGTTACCTGCGCGGAACACCCAATATGAAGCTTACCCTTGGTGGTCCAGATCTCGAAATCTCCGGCTACTCTGACGCTGACTGGGCTTCACATCTCCATCGGCATTCCATTTCCGGCTTCGCGTTCTTTGTTGGTTGCGGTGCTGTATCCTGGAGCTCGAAGAAACAGCCAATCATCATGCTCTCCAGCACAGAGTCCAAATATGTCGCTCTAACGCATGCCGCAAAAGACATAATCTGGATTCATAAATTACTTAAAGATCTTTCCTTTTTCAGTTCCTTTTCTCTTCCCACTAATCTGTACTGCGACGATGAAGGCGCTATTCGACTTTCAAAGGACGCAACGTTTCACGCACACACAAAACACATTGACGTTCATTTTCACTTTATTCATCAGACTGTCTCCTCTGGTCATGTTCACATCCACTACATTCCCACTGTCGACATGATCGCGGACATGTTTACAAAGTCACTGGCTCGGGTCAAGTTCGAGAAGTTCCGCGAACTACTTGGCGTTGCTTAATCCGCGTTCACATCGAGGGGGAGTGTTGAGGACAACAGTCGGTTACTTCCTAATTTGGTCATTGTATATTTTCGTCGTTCGTTACACGTCACACCTCAGTGTTTCCTAACCACTGAGGTGTAAGTCAACCTTATTATATCACACATAATATGTTACTCATGATCTGTAGTCCTCCATTAACTACAGGTAGAAGCGTCCAATATATATCAGTGTTTCCTAACCACTGAGGTTCCTCCATTAACTACAGTCACCTGAGACCTCCCGAGACCGGTCCTGCTTCAACAGCTCTCACCCTGAATATTGATTCAGATGATGCCCTCCTTCTTGCTGGCCACGCCTATGTGGAGCATGGGAGTGGCTCCAGGGAATATGCCGCGATCTCTGCAAATACTGTCACCACCAATCAGGTGGGTGCACATGATACAAATCCATGGTCCTACAAGGAGGCAATGATGAGTGACAATGCCACAGAATGGTACAAAGCGATGTGCAAGGAGATGAATGCCCTGAGGAACAGTGGCACTTGGAGGCCTATCTATTTACCTGAGGGGCGCCGCGCCATTGGCTCACGGTGGGTATTCAAGGTTAAACACTTACCAGATGGTGCTATTGAGCGATTTAAGGCGCGACTCGTTGCCCAGGGGTTCAGTCAGCGACCTGGCGTCGACTTTGATGAGACATATGCCCCCACGGCCCGCTGGGCTGCTGTTCGCACGGTTCTTGCTCTTGCAGCAGTGGACGATATGCATCTGGAGTCTGTTGATATCTCTTCCACATTCCTGCATGGTGTTGTGGATGCAGAATTATACATGAGATTCCCAGAAGGTTTTCTGGAAGATGTGCCGCCGGATGTCGTGTGCCAACCTGGTGATGGCGACGCATGTGCCAGGCTCCAGAAGGGTATCTATGGTCTAAAGCAGGATGCCAATCTCTGGAATAAGCGCATGCATGAGGTCTTTCTTCAGCTGGGTTTCACTCGCATCACATCCAATCCCTGCATATACATGTATATTCGCGATGGTCTTCATATCATTATCCCAGTACATGTCGACCACATGACCCTAGCTTCGAAGTCTAAGTCGGTGATCATGAAAGTTATTGAGGAGCTGCACAAATTCTTCAAGCTTTGCCACCTTGGCCCCACTAAGAATCTCTTGGGTGTGATGGTAACGCGCAACCGTGCCAGTCATAAGCTGTGGATTGACCAGAGGTCTTATGCAGTCAAGGTTCTCTCACGCTTTGACATGCTCAATTCCAAAGCCGTGGCTACCCCTCTTGCACCAGGCACGCGTCTCTCCAGGGCTGATGTGCCTGGTAACCCAGCCGAGGTCAAGGCGATGTGAAGGGTCCCCTATATTCAAGCCACCAGCACGTTGCTCTATCTTGCGATGTGCACGCGTCCTGATATTGCTTTTGCTGTGGGGGTCTTATGTCGCTTCAATGCTTGCCCTGGACCCAAGCACTGGCAGGCCATAAAGCATCTACTGCGCTATATTTGTGGTATGTTGGATTACAGAATTGAATACTCAGCATCACTGGCGTCGTCACCTCCCTCCTCCTTCATTGCATATGCTGATGCAGATCATGGTGGCAACCCTGATAATGGGTGTTCCACTATGGGCTCACTCCTGTTGGTAGCAGGTGGTGCTGTCAGCTGGATCTTGAAGAAGCAATCCATTGTCGCTCTCTCGACTACCAAGGCCGAGTTTGTGGCAGCCAGTGAGACGGGACAGGAGCTTTGCTGGCTCTGTAACTTCCTCAGTGATATAGGCGTCCCGCAGTCATCTCCCATGATTCTCAACCTTGACAACCAGTCTGCAATCTTGGTGTCAAAACAACCCAAGCACATGGGTCGCCTGAAGTACCTTGATTGCCACTGGTTCTGGTTACGACAAGCCGTTTATGACAGAAAACTCAAGCTGAATTACATCCCGTCTGAAGACATGGTGGCTGATTTGCTAACTAAAGTCCTCACTCACACAGTCGTCGACAAATTGCGGCGGGCAATGGGTATAGTCAGAGAGTTCTCCCAAACCAATCTCAGTGACGTTGTGGGCACTCCGTCAGGTGGGAGTGTTGAGGTCATAAGTGCCAGTCCTGCCTCACAACGTAGGTATTGTTCACTCACGTGATCACAGTTTATTTTTGCCCCTGGTTGTCTTGTATTCTTCATCTTCTGAATACAAGACGCCAGGTATGTGTATTATGATACTTGCCAGTATTTATTATCTTCTGAATACAAGACGCCAGACGCCAGAGTCTAAAGTCCATCCAGTCCTAAGTCTGGTCCTTTGCGCAACTGTCTGCAACAAAGATAGCTCTGGCACCTAGATTATATATGTATCCTCTCATACCCTGTCTTGTCTGAGTCTGTGAAGCCTGCAAGATTTACATCATTATTCTTGCCTCCTCAATGTAACTGTAAGCTGCACATGCCCTTCAAATATTTGATGAGGCATATGGCATCATTCCAATGAAGGGTAGCATAAGAATTAAGGGACTGGGTGAGTTGTTGGACTCCAAATGCTATGTCTGGGCATGTGGAGATTGCAAGATAGAGTAGGTATCCAACCAGTTGTTAGTAGGGAGTGTGCATTCCAGAGTACATTGTTCATCCCAGAACAAGCTCCTCCTGTTGATTTGGTACAATTTGAAATTAGAGTCCACTCGTAAGGTGAGCAGTGTGGCATTTGTCTAACTGAACTGATGTATAACATATAATCTTGTCAATGAGTGCTGTCTGAGATAATTGTTGGAGTTGAAGTTGTTGAGACAATGTGCATCAAGGCCACCACGAGCGGATCAAGAGCCATTTCTCAGTCAGCATCAGGGCTGTCTCTTTGTCTGTTCAGACAAAGAGACAATGAACTCATGTACCACACAAAGATATTGAACACCCTCAGTCATTTATACAGAAGACTGAGGGTGAGTCACTTAAACTACTTCCATACAAACAAGTATTTACCTAGATCATAGACTATACTTATCTGTACTCTGATCTAGGTACAGAATACAGTCATCTATACAGAAGACTGAGGATTATACTTATTTGTACTCTGATCTAGGTGTAACCTTCCAACAGAAGTGTATGCAGATGAGTCTCATGAGCACCATGATCTTTGCTACATTCTGACATGGAGTCCACACACACAAACTTATGGCAACAGGCAGCTGCACATGGCCCCCTACTCCAGGGACAAGGAAGTCCAGGACCAGCAATTGCGGGATCATCCACAATCAGCCTGCAAGTCCAATGCCTTTGCCCCAAGGATGCACAGCCTAGTGCATTGTTGTACGTTGATCCCAACATGGCCATGCATCAGCCCCAAGACAAGGCCACTTTGCATTATGAGTAGAGACTGGCAAACTTGTCCTGTGGTTACAACTACAGACCACTCCACTCTTGCGTGGTGCCTGAGGTATGGCCCGGGTCTCTATACATCACTACAGTAACTGACTGTTAAATAGTACATTGTGTCTAACAGGTACCTAATACATTAGTCACTGTGATACAAGGACTGAGTACATTGCATCTAACATAGTTTCTAAATACTCCAAGTTGCCAGGATCCATATTGCGATTATTTCAAGGATCCAACAACTATACATTCTATAAGTCCAATGTACAGGCATACACTTGTAAGTCATAACGAATAGTAAAAATAAGGGAAGTACGAGGACAAGACAACTCTAATAACTAGATAATATCCCTATGCTGGGCTTCAAAAACAGGATCATTGAACACACCACCGATTTCGAACGCCGAATCTAGGTCGCTGTCCGTATCGCAATCCATAGAATCATCCTCATCAAGTAGCGGTTTCTCTCTCTCTAATAATCTTCACCATCGTCCCGACATTGAATTGTATCACATTTTCAACAGGCCAGTGTGTTTGCGCTTGGTTAACATAGATGTCTATTGACTGCAGCGCTGAACCTCCGAAGTTGAATCGTTCTCGTGAAACGGCACCAATGAGGCTAAGCAAGTCCTCAAGGGCATGCTCAGTTTTGCGGATACACAAGTATTTCAGCTGAGGACATGGGCACGATATTGCACTGGACCCTTCGGTGAAATCTAATCTTCGGGGATGTAATGCTTGGATGGACTGTACTGACATCTTTTGAAATTCAAGGCGGTGGAGACGTTGGAAGGCGTTGAGGAAGTGCTGGATATCAGATTCATGCGCCTTGACCCTTCGAATCGTGAGATCACGGAGCTGCGGAAAAATCGCCTTTGACGCTGTATTGCCTGAGAGATTGTTAGCTGGCGATTCGGTGTTCGGGACCACGAAATCCTTACTCATCACTATCTCGCCGTCAAGCGTGGTGTATACGAAGGGGTTATTATCGTCCTGTATGGGTTTGCGGATGCTGCGAGTCGCAATATATGATAGGAGGCTGTCAGCATTCAGATATTCATAAGGAACAGGACGACTCTCATCCTCCAGAGTGAAGGACTCGACGTGTGGTGCATCTATGATCTGGAGAATGGCCTGTCCTTCGAATGCAGACCGATACCCGACGGTCATGTTGCGGAGGCAAGGAAGGCTGACAGGCTGGATATCCTCAGTGAGGATAGGAGTTCCACTGGGATCCGTGGGTATGAAAGGGCCAGATCCCTTCACCACGAGACTCATTAGATGAGGGCACTGTGAGAGAAGTTGGTGGAATTCGCGGACAGTAGGACGGACCTCTAAGCAATGGGACGACAATTCGAGGGACTTGAGGCTGCAATCAGCTTTCGAGAGGATGTAAGAAAGGGACGGCCAATTGAGATGAACACCACGGAGAGTCAGATGTCGGAGGCGGGGCAAAAGATTCTGATGAGATGTTGTGGTATTGCTGATGTCGAGGAACTCCGGGAATCGCATGTCAAAGGGTGCAAATGTATGTGAATAGCTTATGGTGTCATTGCAACGCATTAGTATCAAAGCTTCCAAACAAGGGGCACCCTGAACAGTGATGAAAGGTTGGATCTCTTGAAGCGTAACATACATTTGGGCCCAGGAACTGGTCAGGATACTCAGAGAGCGCCACCGGAACATATGAGGAAGTAAAAGAGAAATCGTTCTGCGCATGTGAGCAAGTGTAAAAGACGGTTGATAAGTCGGGCCTACAAATCCGGCGACGTATTGGACACTGAAGGAAAGACTTCAGAATACTTTGTCATGTCCTTCTGCGAAAGAAACATACCCTGATTCATGAATCCATCTCTTATCCCGAGCGTCTATAGAAATATCGAGTGGATAATCTCGAGATAGAGCAAGATGTGTCGAAATATGCTTTGTATCCAGGTGTAGACCTTGTCCTGCCTTGAGCTCGATCAATGCTCCGGTTACACAAATGCTCGTCCATAGACAAGCGGTTTCATAGGCAACATTACGCCATTGATGATTGACTCTGGAGATAATCGAAGGTATCTTAGTTGTTTCGGCATCGATAATAGGAGACCCCTGGTCATCCACTTCATGTGCCGCGAGTGTGAAGATGTACGACAAAAGCTCAACCGGAAGCATCTGGATTGGTGAGGAATATCGTGGATGGGAGAAGTTGTAGGTCATGGTGGACGTGCAGTGGGCTGAGAATGAGGAGCAAATCTCGACGCAAGCATTTTTATGGAGGTATCCCTTAGGACCACGAGCATGAGATGACAATAGATCAGCTGGCTGTAACAAAAAGAATGCCTTATCTTTAGTCATGCCGGCATGAACAAGGTTGAACATCTTTTATTGTCCCTGCTAATAGACTGGATGCCTAAGTACTTCACTCACAGGGAAGCCCGAGCCTCTGAATCCGAGATCAACATACTGTAACCACCCTTATACTGACTCTAGACTGGAGCCTAAGTACTTCACTCCCTGGGAAGCCTGAGCAACCAAATCTAAGTACAGTCATAAGCGATGCACCAGCGGGGCGGCGTATCACTGCGTGTTCGCTGATTTTTGATGTTATTGTTCGAATTTTGATTGATCTGGTCGAACAAACATTTGGTTGTTCGTGACCGTGGTTGATTGTATAGTACATATGGCCCAATACCGGCCTGGCCTCGGCTTTCGGGTAGGTCAGAATGCAATTGAGACTGAAGGGTATAGGTAGCTATTTCTATATTTGTTACCAAGTGACTAGTTTGAAATATGCCGAAGCTATGGACACATCTGTAGATACATAGATATCAACTAGGAGAGGATATATTGGTTGTATGTAATAATGAATATAAGTAGGGTTATACACACCTCAGATGACCCACAAGATAGTGGTAAACGACAACGAAATAGGGACGAAAAATTGAGATATTAGTAATCACATGTCGTATGATCAAAGGAGGAAAGGAGGGAGGCGTAGTTACGAATCCATTCCAACACAACCATTCACCATATATGCAAGGGCGATGACACCAGAGGTCAAATGGAGCCTCCTATTTTTGATCGGCCGCTTATGAGGGAGAAACGTCAATCATTTCGCCGTTTACTTCTGAATATCATCTCTAATGATGCACAACAGGAATATTAGATATTCACCCAGTTGTGAGCAAGGACAAGACCTATGGCTGCCGGCGTACATCCAGAGTCTATGGAACCTCGAGAGCAGAAGCGGATTCGGCTCTGTATCCAGAGAAAGGTGTAGCAACGATATTCGAAGGACTGAAGAATCTAAAGATGATATTAACTCGCATCCTTCCAAGCTTACGGTTCCAATGCGGTTTATCAAGGTCGATCACTCTTTGATTTTTCAGTAGATAAACACATACCAAGGTGTTTGTGCAATTTGCTCTCAACACTCTATTCCCAAAAGACTCAAGGTATTGACAATGGTTCGGCGGGACACTTACAGCTGTGACCCTTCATCTGCATGTGCAACTAAGGATAGGCATGTACCCGAGAGGACTAATATCGATCTGATGCCGAATCGCAGAATCTAAGGACCGCCTATTTCTCAACTTCGAACGGCTGACTGATATTCATCGCTCATCTGACTTTTCTTCCTGCGTTGGGTGCGACAAGTTACGTTCACGAAAATGCTTCATGTTGCTCGCATTGAAACCGTGGGGCTGTATTATGGAATTGCCACGATAAGTCGCTCTCTATCTTTGGAGGGTCAAAATATTTATGCACTTCGTGAGACAGGTCGTTGTACAAGATGATACGGGACACACTGCCAGAGAGAAATCTAACAGATGTTAAGTCTCCATGCGCATTTCAACGGTCGCAAGTCAAAGTTCAACAGATCACGTACCAGATCAGATGCAATCACGGCATATGAAAAACTAACTTCGGACGCAGGTATGGAAGATAAGGAAATCGCCGATGCCACTGGTACGATCTGAGATTACAGCTTGATATACATCTGAACCACCTGCTGACGAGAATGCGATCAAAGAGACTTCGCATCGGACATCACATGCAGCTATCACCCTTGAATTGAAGTTTGTTTGGCGTTGCCATCTGAACACAAAGAATGCTCAGCGAACAGTCATTAACTGCCAATGGTCCGCAGGCAGACAACATCATAAAGGTGTAACTAAGAGCGGCAACATGTTCTCCTTGCATGAAAGTAACTGAGTTTGTACGCATATCCTGCCCGCAGAGTCGATGTGTTCTGCGCCTACTTGTGGGAGGAAGTTCGTGCGAGTGATTGTGACCAAAGGGTGTTTGAAAGCATCCTCAGTTTCCCACCATGACTAAGCAACGGTCCGCCGCGCTTCGTAGCAGAGATTGATTCCGGATATTCCTATGCAAGTATGGGGTATTCGGATTGTTGTATTGACGACCTGCCTTGTCACCCGCCCACAACAGATTTTATTTGGACTGGTTCCCTTACCAGGAGGTTTGGCTTAAAATGGGGTGAAGTCGCATACTTTGCCCAGTGTATGGCTCCTGTGGCATCCCGTGGAAAGATAAGCTTTACGCAAATGAAAGGTTATCCCTTTGGATCTTGACGAGTCTTGACGATCCACCCATCCAACAGGATGTCGAGACGATAAAGCTCATTAGGATGAGCGCCGCAGGATTGAAAATATGTGTGTGTACGGCTAGCGTACGACTGGAGAGTGGTAATAATTAGGTAGATGCATGGATCAAAGAGACATCAACTTTTTGCACAGCAATGTGTCAACGGAGTGTCAGGGGTCTTCTGCTCTACAGTGTCAAGGGCGATCATACTTACCGAGTTCCTACTACCTCTGTTCACTGCGTGCACGAGCTCTCATTGCTCATTCTTCCTTTACGATTTACTGTACTGTGCCTTATTGCCGTGCTGGTTCTCGGTATTAAAAGTCTTTGGGGCACTTTTTAGGCGTGTTCTAGGCCAAGGGCAGATCGCCAGCGGTTCAATCATCAATGTCTTTCCCGAGGCGAAACATGCCGGAGCCGGGTGACCTCACTGACGAGGAGAACGACGACACCATCGATCCCGAGCTGCGTCTGCGTACCGTGCGCACAGCTGCGTCCGCAATTGCAGAATCAATCAAGTCAGAACGGCGCGCGGAGCGGAGGAAGAAGAGTTTTAGGGCGCGTTCGAGATTTTTTCGCAGGAATACTACCTCCAAAAAATTGCAGCCTGCTCCTGTTGAAGCTGGTCCGTCCAAAGTTGCAGGCGTACGGCGAAATGTATATGTCAATTACCCATTGTCGGCAATGGAGGTTGATCAGCATGGCGAGCCGTTAGTACGGTATCGGAGGAATAAAGTGCGGACAACAAGTAAGTCTTCTTCCATCCTCCTTCCTGCCATTTTTAATACCAGTCAGAATACAATCTCATTTCGTTCGTCCCAAAAAACTTGTATGAACAGTTCAGAAGGTTCGTGTTCATGAATTTGTCTACATTCAACATTAACGATTCATTTAGGGTTGCCAATCTGTTCTTCTTGGCACTCGTTATCGTACAGCGTTAGTGTCGATTCACAATTACTCTCTTCTTGCTGAGATTTCGATCCACAGTGTTCCCCGTTTTTGGAGCTGCTGCCGGTAGTATATCAGTCCTACCGTTAGCCTTCATTCTAGCCGTCACAGCGCTCAAAGACGGGATCGAAGATTACCGGCGTGGGATACTTGATGAAGAAGTCAATAATTCAGGCGTCACGAAACTTGCTGGAGGATGGGTGAACGTGAACCAACCTACTGACCCCCGGCCATGGATCGAGAGACTGCTGGGCTTGAATCCGCCGGGGAAAGTGTCGAAGGGCGTACGGAAGCTGAGGGACCGAGAGGTGGGGAAAGCAGAGGCTGGGATTAGGGTTATGCTGGATAAGCCAGGCCAGTCAAGTCCGGGCTTCCGGACACCGCCCGACATCGAGCTTCGTCGTGGTGCAGGAGGGCGGAGACTTGACGACATCCAGAGCATTGATTCTCACAGCTATCCTCCCTCTTTACCACGCGAAGCCTCCCAATCATCACTCGCCGACTCCTCGACCACTTTGGCAAAGGCTCCATTAGATCCGTTCGGTTCTATGTCACAGTATCAGCAGTCAATTCACTCGCACTCGACTATGGGTGTCATCGACTGGGAGAGGCGGATAGGTGGTACCGCGCGTTGGGAAAGGACGCTTTGGAAAAAGTTGGAGGTGGGAGATATTGTTCTATTGCGGGACAACGATCAAGTGCCAGCGGATATTGTTGTTCTCTCGACTTCGGATGCGGATAGCATGTGCTATCTGGAGACGAAAAACTTGGATGGCGAGACGAATCTTAAGCCCAGAAAAGCCATCAGGGGGACGTCGACTATCCAGTCTGAGGAAGACATCGAGCGCGCGTCTTTCTATCTCGATTCGGAGCCACCACATCAGAACCTGTATCTGTACCACGGAGTGCTGCGTTACAAGGACGCATTAACAGGGGAGCAAAAGCAGGAGTCCGTCACTATCAACGAGCTTTTGCTTCGTGGATGTATGCTACGAAATACGAGCTGGGTCATAGGCTTGGTTGTGTTCACGGGTGCGGATACCAAGATTATGCTGAATGGTGGTGACACTCCTTCCAAGCGTAGCAGAATTGAGCGGGAGACCAACTTCAATGTCCTCGTCAACTTTGGGGTGTTGACTCTCATGTGTCTGATCTCAGCCATCTTGAGTGGCATTCAGGACTCACGTTCCGCCGCAAGTGCCTTTTTCTTTGAACAAGGTGTCGACGCCACAAACTCTGCTGTCGTGAATGCCCTCGTCACATTCGTGTAGGTCTTGGTACATCGGGTTGTATAAACATTCTCTAACCAGATAAAATTCTAGGTCCTGCCTCATCGCCTTCCAGAACATTGTTCCCATTTCACTCTACATCTCCATTGAGATCGTCAAGACCATTCAGGCCTACTTCATTTCTCAAGACGTCGACATGTATTACCAATCTTACGACACACCGTGTATACCTAAGACTTGGAACATTTCCGACGATCTCGGCCAGATTGAATACATCTTCTCCGACAAGACGGGCACGCTCACGCAGAATGTTATGGAGTTCCAGAAGTGCTCTATCCGCGGCGTTCCTTATGGCGAGGGCATGACGGAGGCCCAGCGTGGTGCAGCGACTCGTGAGGGAAGGGCGGACACAGTTGACCCGGAGGAACTTAACGAGAAGCTCACAGCGCTCAAGCAGCAGATGCTCACCACCATGGAACGCGCGTTCAAGAACCGGTATCTCCAGTCCAGCAAAATGACGTTAGTGTCGCCACAGCTTGCTGATGACTTGACCAATCGCGCTTCCGATCAGCGTGCTCACATCGTCGCGTTCTTCCGGGCCCTCGCTATCTGCCATAGCGTCCTCGCGGAGAAGCCGGACCAACAAGCCGAGCCATACCGTGTAGAGTATAAAGCCGAGTCGCCGGACGAGGCCGCGCTGGTGTCGGCCGCTCGTGATGCCGGGTTCCCGTTCTTAGGCAAATCGAAGGATGGGGTTGACATTGAAGTAATGGGGCAGCGGGAGCGGTATACTCCGTTAAAGCTGCTCGAATTCAACAGCACACGGAAGCGCATGAGTGTGATCGTGCGTAACCCGGAGGGTCGACTGGTCCTGTACACCAAAGGTGCAGACAGCGTTATCTACGAGCGGCTTGCGAATGATCATGACCCAGCGTTGAAGGAGAAGACGAACAAAGACATGGAGACGTTCGCGAATAATGGACTGAGGACGCTGTGTATTGCGTATCGTTATCTGGATGAGGACGAATATTTGTCATGGTCGAAGAAATATGATGATGCGACTAATGCCATCGAGAACCGCGATGAGGAGATAGACAAAGCGAATGAGCTGATCGAACATTCGCTATATATCTTGGGTGCCACGGCTCTCGAGGATAAGTTACAAGAGGGAGTGCCCGAGGCGATAGAGACCCTTCACCAAGCTGGCATAAAATTATGGATTTTGACGGGTAAGTCTCTTTTCTGCGTACGCAGTCCTACCTAAAATACAAACGTCGCGTCTACCAGGTGACAAACTCCAAACGGCTATCGAAATTGGTTTTAGTTGCAACCTTCTCAAAAACAACATGGACATTATGATCTTGTCAGCCGACTCCATGGAGAAGACTCGCTCTCAAATTGAAGGTGGACTAAACAAGATTGCTTCGGTCCTCGGTCCACCATCATTGGATCCGCGCAAACGTGGTTTCTTCCCCGGTGCTCAAGCATCTTTCGCTGTAGTCATCGACGGTGATACCCTGCGCCACGCTTTGTCCTCAGAGCTCAAGGAACTGTTCCTTAACCTTGGCACCCAATGCGAGACCGTCGTGTGCTGTCGTGTGTCTCCTGCTCAGAAGGCTTTAACAGTCAAACTCGTTCGTTATGCTCAAATCAACGAAGCACTGCAGAAGCTGATATCTACGCTCTCATAGGTCAAAGAAGGAAGAAATGCAATGGCGTTGTCTATCGGCGACGGTGCGAATGATGTGGCCATGATTCAGGAGGCGAACATCGGTGTGGGACTGTTTGGATTGGAAGGTTCTCAAGCTGCCATGTCGGCTGATTATGCATTTGGTCAATTTCGATTCTTGACCAAGCTTCTCCTTGTACATGGGCGTTGGTCGTATCAACGAGTCGCAGACATGCACAGTAATTTCTTCTACAAGGTGAAGTCATTACCCCACATGTTATTGTTGTTTCTTTCTCATTGGAGTTCAGAATGTCATCTGGACTCTTGCCTTGTTCTGGTTTCTTCCCTTCAACAGGTTCGTGCCGCTTTCCTCGACATTTATCCGAACAATAAACTGATGTTTGACGTACCAACAGCTTTGATGCGACCTACCTGTACCAATATACATTTGTCTTATTATGTAACCTTGTATTTACCTCTCTGCCAGTCATTGTCCTCGGAGGTGTGCCCTAGTTCTTGTTCCTTCATTACTCTGACTGATGTTGAGGCTTCCATAGCTTTTGACCAAGACATCAATGCCAAGGCAGCTCTCGCATTCCCTCAACTTTACGTCCGCGGTATCCGTGGTTTAGAATACACTCGATCAAAATTCTGGCTCTACATGTTCGATGGTTTATATCAATCGGCTGTCGTATTTTTCTTCCCGTACCTCGTGTGGACACTTGGTTTGACCGCGTCATGGAATGGAAAAGGCATCGAATCTTTATCGGAATTCGGGACTACAGTCGCGGTGTCTGCGATCTTTGCAGCTAATTCCTATGTTGGGTTAAGCACCAATTAGTGTGTCCCTTCTCTTCCCTCAAAAAGCCGTTCTGACAAGTCAATCCAGTTGGACAGTAATCACATGGGTTGTGGTTTTCGGATCGACCATTGTCATGTTACTGTGGATTGTCATCTATTCGTTCTTCTTAACGAAAGATTTTGTTGACGAGGTGATAATTCTGTTCGGCGGTATCACTTTCTGGGCGACTGTCCTTCTCGCCGCTTCCGTTGCACTTGGTGAATATCAATCATCTTACTGTTTTCGATTTTTGTGCTGATCCAAGTTATAGCTCCGAGGTTCGTCGTCAAGTTCTTCACGACAGTCTATACCCCATTAGACAAAGATATTGTGAGAGAAATGTGGGTGAAGGGGGATCTCAAGGATCAGCTTGGTTTGAAGCGTCGGCGGGCCAAAAGATCAAAGCAAATCCCTCCAGAGGCTGCACCGATGTTCCAAGCACAACATAATCGTTCGCTTACTGAAATGACAAATATGCATAACCGCTATGAGCCCGTTGTAAATTCTAGTCCTGGGCCCAAGGACTCAACTCGCCAGACATATCTGGACACCCCGCCCATGAGCCAAACGAATGACTTACCGATACCAAACATTCAATACGCGCACGTCAGAAATGACATGGGCCACCTATCCCCGATCCCAGCGAGCCCGGCAGACAGCCCCTTTGACGCGAATCCATCCCCTCAACCTTCCTACTATTCCGCTTCTGGGCTCCCTCCCCAGTCTCCACTTCCGTCACCCAAGTATAAATTGCCTACTGGTGAAATCACCAACTCTCCTCCACCATCCAACCGGCGAACAAGTCTGGCCACTGTACGGGACTCAGAGCAGCGATCTGTGTCTCCAATTTCACGTATACCTCCCCCCCGATCACCTAATACCCTACAAGTACCTAGTGCTTCCCACTCTCCAGGGACATTCGAAATGCAGATGCGCGACACGCGACATCTAAACGGCCACGAGTACGGCCATGGCCATGAGCGACCAGGGAGCTCTGCGTCCTACAATACAGCTGCTGATGACTACTGGACAGCCGAGGATGGATCTGCAGGATCGATAAGCGTTGATGATCATCGCCAACGCCCACGCTCTGGCTCAGATTCTGATGATGATGATCGGACAGTAGGCCATTTGGATGAGAGACATCGACATCTTGTGCCATCTTGGGAAGGGGGTTATGCGTTGTAAGTGTTCGTAGGAGACTTGATACTATCTTATTACTATCGCCCATCTGGATTGGATTGGAAGTCTGTTCACTTATTTTTTTTCCTCATGTTGTGCATTACTTATAGTATTAGAGCTTTGCAATGTTATCGGAAACCGTATCAAGGCATCAACCGTGATGCGTTGAGGCCTTGAGCATCACATCTCACGTCAATTTGGAGCCAATTATGTAAGTATAATTTTACCAGAAACTCGCACAAAACAAGAAATCCATTTCGCCTCGAGAGAAGCTTTCTAGAGAAGCTTTCTAGTAGTATGTAATATGTATCCTCTTCTTGTCTTGTTGACGAATTTTCGACGTACTTCTCATACACAACCTCCAAAGCGATTTAGAGCGGAAGTGCCCGTATGAAAATTGATCCATTTACAGAACTCAGATTCGGAAAAAATCGGCCGCTAGTTGGAGTCAGAAATAGAGAAACAAAGAATTACCATGTGGGGCACACAGCACACCTATATTATTATTTGGCCTCCACATCTGCTTTTCTATCGACATCATGCCTCCAATTACGACAAACGAATCCCAGGAGCAGTCAACGTCAACGACCTCGTCGATACTTAAGGAAAGGAGGTTTAAGTTGAGCAGGTATGCATCTCTTACTCTACCTTCTGAGACCTGAGAGTCAATTACTCTCTTAACCTATGAAACAAACAGGGCGTGTGATCGTTGTCGGTAAGCGAATGCTGCTACTTCTATTCTACATCAGTCTTGTCTAGAGACGAGGCTAATCGAAGCCTTGACATAGACGGAGGAGGATCAAATGTGATGAAGGTCACCCATGTCAGGCGTGTCTTACCGCCAACTCTGCCTGTACATTCGAGGAACCAGGGAAGAGAACCCATCCTCACAAGTCCAAGTGTGTGCTCTTCAGTCCAGCTTTGTTTTTCCTGGATCTTTGACAGTCTCGTTTGACGTCACTCAGACGAACAGCAACCCTGGAAGACCGTATGCACCATCTGGAGACTCTCATACAAGCCATTCCGCCTGCAGTATTTGCGGCAGGGGGCATACTGCCGTCCAACATAGGACAACAGCCTTCAACAGAAAACGCCGCTAGCCCTGTACTGCCTTTTTCGTTCCCCACACAGTTTCCTTCAGGCGTTCCCCCTCCATCTTTACATGTCTTTCCCCTCACGAATCCGTCCACACATTTTACTCGTGATTCTGATGCCAACGGGGAACACCATCATGGACCAAGTTCCTCGCTTGACTCTAATCACAAGATAACCCCGGATCAGCTCGCGGAGGATGCGTCGCATATGTCCCTGACTGCCTCATATCTTTATTTTGACGATGAAGGCTACACTCGATGGCAGGGCGAAACATCTGGACTTCCCGTTCTTGACCTGCTTGTCGAACGCCACACCCCATCCTCCAAACAAGAAAAATCGGCGTCGACACCTGATAGTTCTCATTCTAACAAACTTGATCATGCAACGAATTTGGACTGGTTTCCCGACCGAAAACCCCGGCGAACAGACCTCAACCCCCAGACATTATGGCGTCTGATGACTTCCTACATTGGCCCGGAACTCATGGATAGGTGATGTATACATTCCTCTGCCGTCTGGGGAACATATTAACATCGAGTTTAGTCTGGTACAGTGCTATCTATCCACCTCCTACTACATTCTTCCTTTCCTCCATGTTCCGACATTTCTTTCTGTGAGTTCATTCGGTTGCAGACCTTGCTTCTTACCGAGCTCCTCTCAGGACTATGGAAATCCAGAAAAATGGGGTGAAGCAGGTTTTGCATCCTTCATTGTCGCGGTTTGTTGCTTGGCTTCGCGACACATTGACGATCCTCGTGTCCGCGCCAACCCCGCCGATGGCATTTCTTCAGGAACACACTGGTTCGAGTTGTTTGGACGTCTCAGGAACCTTCCTATTGCCGATCGGCCCACCTTGTACAATATACAAGCAAATCTCATAGCTGCTGTCTACGCTGTCGGTCTAGGGAAGCTTTCGAAAGGAGCTGCTCTTCTAGCAGAAGCTGTAACGATGTCCATTGATGCAGGCCTTCATCGTTGCGCTGATGATTATGACCTCTTTGACCCTATCGAGGATGAAGTCAGGAAACGTACGTTCTGGTGCGTCTATATCTGGGACAAGCAACTCAGCGCCCATTTCGGCCGACCACCTCTCTTGCGCCTCAGAGATTGCGATGTGTCAGAACCAGCACCTGTGGATGACGAGTTCATCACTCGAGACGGCGTAGGGACCCCTCCGCCTGGTACAGAGTGCAGAATGACCGCCTTTATATGCTCCTTGCGAATTATGGTCGTCATGGAGTCCGTCCTCGACATTCCTCCGGCACGAAATTATAGTGATTCTTCGTCGTTCCTGCTACGTGCGACACACGTTCTGTCGGGGTCACGAAGATTCAGAGAATTGCGGGACGAGGAAGCATTGTTAGATGATATACACCGCAGTATACCCCCTTACTGGCAACATACGCCCGAGACACTGGCCAGTGAAGATATCATCCGGCTTACACAGGCCGAACGATTGCATTGTGCGGAGCATTTCGCGCGGCTGTTAATTTACCGCCATAGGTTTTCAGAGCTAATAGCCGAGCGGACAAGTGGAGGGTCGGATGAACCAGTCGGTGAACAAGAGAAGACAGCTCTCATTGCGGCCCAAACCTCAGCTCTATCTATCATTGCGACTCATCTACAGATTGCGAAGAAAGGCTTGATGACCTATTGTATGTTTTGTCTCTGCATCCGCACCTAGAGTCAAAGCGGTTCATATCGATGTTTTTACAGACGGAGTGCATGTGATTCATCAGTTAACACAAGCCGGAAGGACACTTGTTGCCATTTTGCTTAGCTGCAAGATAGAAGAATTGCAGCTTCTGATACCTCCTGGTCTCGACGCCCTCCGCTCCTGTGTTGGCTTGCTACGTAGGTTCAGCGGTCGCTATGTGTGCGGACTTCGGTCGGGTGATCTCATGGAAGAATTTTGTCGACGTACATATAACGTTTCCCCTCAACAGTTTGGTTTATGCTCACTCTCTTCACAGTGACACAGATTCCACTGGAGACTTCACGGAGAGAACCGAACGCTAGTAACCGGCCGCCTTGGATACGTCCCGTGCGGAAGAAGAGCACGGCGCGGTCAATTGGCGCGGCGAACACGGACTCGCCTCCTCAGCACAGCAGCCCTGAAGCCTTTTCGCCCACCGACTTCTTTGCAGATCCTCCCAAGAATGGGTCATCATCACTATTTTCGCCACCTGTGCGGTCAGTTACGTCGCCTGTTAGCCAGACCCATCCCCGGCCGTTTTCGCCCCCAAATCAACCGCAAGCGCCCTTTATGGACACATCTGGAATGGGATTTGATATGATAAGGGAAGATTCACAGATGTACATTCCTTCGTCGGATATGATGGGACTCTTCGACGATGGAGTTGATGTTCAACAGCTTTTTGGAAGTGCGTTTATAGCACAACAGCCGCAAAGCCAGTCTCGACCTTCACAGCTCCAGGGTAGCTCGACGATGAATTTGGACGACGAATCGTTTGACAGCCCTGAGTTCTTGAAGCAAAGCGGACTAGCTACTTCTCCCTAGCGATCCCTTGTGTTTCTTGTCAAATCTGCGGACAATTCTTGCTATCCACTGGTCCTTGCGAAAATTTACTTATCAGAACCTGTAGGAAATGTACAGTATATGTATTAATCCTTAGCTTGTAGGCGATCGGAAGCGGTAGCAAGACAGGAAAGCAACATGCATAGGCATCGCCAGCTTTTGTAGCGGGAAATCTCTGGTTGAGCCTTTGAGACTGCCTTTTATGGTTATTGATATTGAAGGTTCAAATTAGAGATCTGGTGATTCAATCATAATATCCCAGTGTTCTCGTCCCTGCCACTTTTTTTTCCGGAAATATCTCAACTCACAAAAATTGAAATGATCAACGGAGTTTCCTTGTCGGCGTTGGCTAAACACATATTTTCTGTCCTTCGTCTCTATGGGCTATCATAAAGCTACTTGACAACCCTATGACCAATGGAATCTTGTGTGTCCAAAATTTCTACATCAAGCATCAGCGAACACGCAGGACCATGGAAATAATGTGCTCTGCCTTGTTCAGGGCCCTACATAACTCATGATCATGATAGGGCATCAGTCGTCAAACTGTTCCTTTTGTTACAGCCAGCTGATTCCATTGGATCTCATGCTAGTAGCCCAAGAGGATCGAAGAGGCTACTCACCTCCATAGAAATACTTGTGTTGAGATCTTCTCCTCATCCTCACCCCACTGCACGTCTGCCAATGACCCTCAGAAGTTCCTCACTGATCCAGATGCTTCCAGACGAGCTTTTGTCGTACATCTTCACACTCGCAATACATGAGATAGATGACAAGAGGTTTCCTATTATCGACGCCTAAACAATAAAATTACCTTGAAACATCTCCAGAGTCAATCACCAGTGGCGTATCGTTTCCCATGGAATTCCGTATTCGTGGACGAGCATTTGTGTATCTAGGGAGTGCGGGTGGGCTCTACTGGCTACAATGCGGCGCTTGCGAAGTCTTGGCTGCAGAGGAAGTTATCACTCTTGAACACTTCCACGATTGCATGGGACACATATCACTGCCATGTGTCTGCAAAATCAACACGAAAACCTGTTGCCAAGACTTTGCCAGCACCGCGTTGTAGCCGATAGAGCCCGCCCGCATCCTTAAATTAAACACTTTCCCAATCTTGGTGCTGTCCTTCTCTTTGATGACCTCACTTCCCTCCCCCAAAGGTGATGTTGAAGCCTGGCGTCATCCAGCTTGCCAAACTGATACAAGTGTGTACCCAACCTCAGGGGAGTAGAAAACCTCAGTGAGATGGAGATTCTGCAAGGTGGAACCACAAGGCATGTCAATGACTAGTTCCTCTTTAGCTGTAACACTGAACAGCTTTTTTTGTGGCGCAAAATGGCTTTGGATCAATGGGCATGAGCTTCACAAAGTTGTTGTAATAAGGGAAAATATGTGGAGTACGTCCAGAGTCGAACAGCTAAATACAATCAGAGCTCAATGGATTGTGGCTCGTGACTCCAAGGACATCAGGGATCGAACTCTCTCTGCTTGGTATGCCAGCAGAGGACAAGCCACCCAGACCAGCTGTGAGATGGCTCCAGTCCTCTTCAACCTCGGCATCAGTCATCTCTCCTCATCAAGTTTGAAGAACAAATTGTCATCCATTGTGGTGGCACAAGGGAACATCAGAGAGAAGAGAGTTGGTTGTTACTCAGATATCAATATTGCAGCTTGCAGGATAAATGAAAATCAAGGCCTAATAACCTGATGAAAAATCTTGAGCAACCTAGTATGAGAACAAATAGACTTAGAGCATGTTTGCAACATGTCTGTATTGGTATTTACCTAGTAAGAAGACAAATAGACTAGGTAAAGTAAGTATGTGTATGAGAATGTCAGTAAGTGAGCTCACCTCAGAGTGCATTTGTACCAGGTCTGAGGTGGGCAGTAAGCAATTTGCATTGTATATATCAGAATGAGCGATAATGGATAACAAGTGTAAGGGGAGACAAGGTTGATAAAGAAAAATGAGACATTGTCCTCAAAGAGAAAATAGAGGAAAGAGAAACATATACTAAGGGTATGTTTGGGATCTTTGACTTGGCTTGTAAAAGAAAACAGAGATTCCAACATCCACAGTTGTTTCAACACAGATGGAGGGTGAGTATAGATCTAAAGATCAAGGTACTTACTAGTATCTGTTTCAGTTTTCCAGCAGGTTATGCTGCTCTTTATACTTTGGATTGAATCAAAGAGACTCTGTGGTTGCTACAAACAGCATACTATTTCCAGGTTTTCAAGAGGAAGTGCTGGTGCCATAAAAATGTTTGAGATGGATAGATGATCTAGGAGTAATCAAGAGAAAATGGGACAATGTAAGAAGGCTTAGGAAGAGCTGGGACAAGTTCTGGATTCAGCAGAGTTCTTGGTATGTCAAAAAACATATGAGCTATCAAGTACTCTGGAAAACAGAAGGAAGTTGACTGGCTCAGGAAAAGTCAGGACATTGGACTACATGAAAATATGAATGTTTGGGAAGGGAGGCATTGGAGGAATTTGTTCCTAGCATGTTTCAAACATCTAGAACAAGTACATTCATGGAAGTATCAGAACTCTGGAATGTGGTGACTCTAGAACTTGTCAGGCAAGTCCAGAAGCATCAGAACTTGTGGAATGGGCAGAATGTCAGGTCCTGGGCAGTAGCAGATAGCAGGGGGGCCTGGTGTTATGTCATTCATTAACACATGAATGTTTCATGGAATTAACAAAACTCTGGAAATATTTCATGAGTTTATCATGTTCAAAGTAGGAAGGGGTTATCAATGGAATTATTGGTAACAGACCAGAGTGGATGGATGGAAAAATGGACAATGTTTCAAGGGAAAAGAAAATACAGCACTATGATTATAGATTTCTCAAGTCACATGGAAAGATGGTCCATGCACCCAAAAGAATAGTATAAATAGGGTATAAAGTTGCCAAACAATTAGTGGATAAAGGCTGGGTGGCTCCCAGGGAGTGAATCACTTACGCTGGTGTCACGACCCCGCCATCTCCGGACCTCCATACGCTGCCCCGGCCCCGACACACACCTCCTCCGCACCCCTTGTGCACCTCCGGGACCACCAACAACCTCCCAAAGCTGCACCGGCAACACCCGCGGCCATCTCTGAACAGATCCCCAGCCATCACTGAACCCCAGCATCCTGGCCGACATGCTTCCCTGTCATCAGACGCACCCAGACCCCCGGCATCCCGGCCATCACATAACGTTCCGCAACATTCCTCCCACAAACCATCGGCACATCACAACGCCACCTGCTTCTGTGGCGCCGAGGGGTGTCACCATCATGCAGCATGACCGCCGACCCACCCGACACAAGCCTGCTGTAACCCGCGCCAGCATGCCCCGACCACTATCACGACCCCGGGGCTGGGAGCCAGTCTGGGGACTTAGCTGGAGGTATCAGATGTCCCGGTCCCGGCTAGAACCCTACCTGGGACTTAGCGGAAGGGCAGTACATAAACCATAGGATAGCATATGATTGGGGTAGTCTTGATATTAACCGTAGTTCTCCGTATTTCCGTGTCTCTGTCTCTGTCTCTGTCTCTATCTCAATCTCAATCTATTCTCCTGCCTCTCTCTCTCTCTCCGGTCTCATCTCTCATCTCTCGTCTCTCATCTCTCGTCTCCATGCCTCGTTCCGCTCCATGACTCATTTCTCCTCCCGTTTCTCTCTCTGTTTCTTACCTGTCCCTCCTGCTTCCATACTCCCTTACCTGGAGCACTTTCTACTTTGCACGCGTTACTACTCGTACCCCGGAGCGTCTGGACTTCCCCCGGACCACTCGTAGCTGTACCCGGAGCTTCTGCAAAGCCCCGGACCATACTTAGCCTCCCGAGCTCGCCTAGTAAGGACTCGCCAGTGTAGCTGAGCCCCCGTCGTCAGTGGGACCTGACATAATATCAAGACTCTACCTTACCCTGTACTCGATGGTTACGTACACCTACGCCTACACCCGCTGGGTACAACTACTATGGCCAACCCATCCCCGAGGGCCCATACGCCATTAGCTCCCCCAATACTCCCTACCCTGCTCCCTCCATTGATCACTACCCCTCTCTACCCCCGCGTCACTGGGCCCCCGATCCCAACACCATGTCGTACGGACCCTCGATCAGCCAGGGCCTACCTCTGGACTGGCGCTACAACCCCGGGACTACCTACCCCGGGGCCTACCCCCAAACCTTGCCCGGCGGGCTACCCGAAACCCCGCCCAGTGCCTGGGGCCCCGCCAGTGCTGCATTCCTTGCCCCGGGGCCCTACCATCCTTACCCAGCCCCAGTCCCAGAAGTCCCTGACACTATCCACCCCCAGCGCCCCTGACCCACTGCAGCCCCTCCGGTGCACCCCCCATCTTCCCCCCTAGCATGCCAGCAACGGGTCGAGGCCTACGTCCAACAACGTAACGACATCCTGCGCTCACTACGCATTACCCCGGTAGAATTCTCCCAACGTACGAGGGCTCTCCTCATCAGCCTGGGGCAGCTCGACATCTCCGGCACCCCGGAGCAATGGGCTGACCGCTTCCTCGACGTCCATGAGAACTACCAAAAAGGCAACCTCCCCAAGAACGTTGCCAACACCCTGCGGGTGGACGCGGCCCTCCGGGCGGAACTCCTGGCCCTAGTTGACAAAATCCATACCAGTCCCACACCTCGATGTTTCTAGGATCCTGTCGACCCCACCCACTCTTTCCATGTGCAGCGGGAGGAGCCGAG
>QGOB01001427.1:0-11752 GCA_003313055.1 Termitomyces sp. MG145
GGCCACAACCCCTGCAGGTGGCACACCTACCTCACACAGTGCCTCACCATGTTCCAGGCAAAACCAGTCACCTTCCAGCTCGAGAACTCCAGGGTTGCATTCGCTGCATCGTACCTCCAGGGCATCACCTACAATCATTACACCACCCTCCACCAGTACGACTCCACCAACCCTGTCCTTTCTAACTGGCAGGCCTTCATCCAGGAGTTCTCTGGCAAGTTCGGCATCTACAACACTGTAGCGGAAGTGGAGGGGACAATCATCAATCTCCGGATGTGCTCGGAGGAACACTTCACCAGTTTCATCGTCCGGTTTGAGCAGGAAGCCTACAAAACAGGCTGGAACTATAATGCCCTCCAGTTTGCCCTCTGTCGCACCCTACCCCAATGCATCAAGGACATCCTCTGCATTGCCCCCAAGCAGACCACCTACAATGGATACAAGGCACTTGTCACTCAAGTCGACTAGCGGTATTGGGAAGACCGAAGCAAGTCTGCAGCCCCCTGGAACAGTTGGAACCCCACAAACCAACCCTCCTGGCAGCCACAGGGGACACATGCGGAATTGCCCACTGGTGCCACCCCCATCCCACGCCCCGACCCAGGCTGAGGACCAGCTGGACCAGCTCGCCCCCCTGCCCAACTCAACGCCGCCACCCTTGACAAAGCCACGGAGATGCCCCCTGATGAGCCCGACCCCCTCCCCAACCTTCCTGACACCCCCGGTGATGAGGAGTCCTTGCGGGCCAACCAGGTCAGAAACTCCAATAGGCCCTGGATTGACATACCAAGCAATGTGCAGGAATGCCGGTGATACGCCCCGGTCAGCGCTGGCTGCCCCACACCGACAAGTCGAACCAAGCACATGACCTCAGCACGTGACCGCTAATGGCTGACCGCTAACGACATCGACCGTTACCGATCTATCCCCGAACAACCCAGCTGACCTTGCGACAGTCCCGGCCCCTCTCCCTATGGCCCCTGACATGCATTATCACATGCATCCACTACGCTTACCATCTATTACCGGTTTCCCCTTTTATCGCCCTACTCCCGACATGCACTACTACATTATCACATGCAACCGCTATGCTTACTATCTATTACCAGTTTCCCCTTTTATCTATCACCTTACGTACCTATATATACTGCCCTGTCAGTAGCTACAAACCATCGAATCGTACCAGAGTCTAGTCCCCACTTCAGACTATGCTTAAGATCTCGTTCACGCTCTTGCTTTGTTAACGGCTGATTTGGGATTACCCAGTCCAGTCTACTTCGCTCCTCGCGCTTAGCCCGACAGTATTGTTGGACTAGCACTCGTCACCTTCGTTAAGCACCATACGGGTGCCCTCGCTCCGCTTTTGTTAAGCACCATACAGGTGCCCTCGTTTTGCCTTCGTTAAACGCTAGCGCTTACGGCTAGCGGCTCGTATATTTCCGTTAACTCTTCCGTTATTCCTTAACGACCATTTGGGTCTTTGACAGATTTCTCACTTAGTGACAATTCGGTGCAGACACTAGCGGCCACACCTTTATCTCTTACCGCTCTCTCACACTTCCTTACCGACTCCGACCACTCATCTCCTTACCGGGTTTCTGGGACTTTGCTTGACTCCTCTCACACACACGTAACGCTACTGCTTGCTAGCTATCCCTATCTAGCTGGTCTTGTTGGTTGTTTCCTGCACGGCAGCTAGGCGGCAAGACAGCGCATCATTTAGGAGCCCATCGCAAGGGGTTCTATAGCAAAATTCCACCGGAAACTCGCCTCCAGGCTAAAAACCGTTTACGTCTTGAATCCACGCTACCAGTTATTCCTTTTGACATTCCCCCTCCATCGCTGTTATCACCTTTAACGCCTCCACCTCGTAACCTCCAAGAGGAACTCGCTACCGCTAGGGAACTTCTCGACATTACCGAACTCTTAGAGAACTTCCCCGGCCATCACATCGACAACTTCCTCGACGCACCACTACCACCGCTATCCCCAGACCCTTATTCCCCAGTTCAATCCTCTACGCCCTTACCGACACCCATTAACCCTACCGCCATGGGTGACACCCGCCTTTCCCGCCATATGCCCCCTCGTAATGACTCTACTGCACCTAAATGGGATGAGAGTTGCCCCCGAGAGCTTGCCCAGTATTTCCGCGAGCTCGAATATCTATTAGCGGACTGCACTGTTAATGACAATAACCAGAAAGAGGAATATGCCGCTTGGTATGTATTGTATGACACTGTGGAGACCTGGCTTGGCTTGCCAGAGTTTAGCGACCATACCTACGCCGAGTGGAAAGTAGCAGTCTTTCATTTATATCCTGGCGCTGAGGAATCTGCCCGTTACACTCTTCAGGATCTCGAGCGACTTGTAAACCAGACTTTCTCGACCGGTATCTCTACTCTTGGACACTTCTCGGACTACTATAGGGACTTCCAGCGCCTGGCACGTTGGCTCCTGGCTAAAAGCAAGATCTACCAGAACGAGGAACGCCGTCTGTTCCAGCAAGGCATACCGACTTTGTTATGGTCCAAACTCGTCCGCCATTTAGAAATCACCCTTCCCAACCATCACCCGGAGGACCCCTATGAGGTAGAACAAGTCTTTGAAGCTGCCAAATGGGTTCTGAAGGGTACCGACACTGCCACGACTTCGAAGAAACCAACGACTGCTAACGCTAAGACTCCCACCGTTAACACCCCTGCTCCCGTACCAACCACTATCATTAAAAAGGAACCTCTCGACATCGCCGCCGCCACTATTGTTAACGCTCTCGCGTGTATGGAGGAAAAGATGGCTGCATTGGCTGCCAGTAACAGCTCTCAGCCCCGCGCCTCTCGACCTCTTAGCGACAGTTGCCACTTCTGCAGCAAAACCGGTCACACAATGGTACAAGGCAATTGCGTTAAGCTCGAAAGCTTCATTAGTCAAGGCAAAATCCATCGGAACCACAAAGGCAAGGTTGTCCTACCGTCTGGTGCTATGATCCCCAATTATGTCAGCAAACGGCTCTATATGGAACGCGTCGACGAATGGCACAGGCTCAACCCCAACCAGATTCCTACCGGCCGACTCAGTGCTAATGCTAACCCTGACGCGGAACAACTCCAAGGCATGTCCCAGACATTTATTCACGAAGTCTTGCAACTGGCAACCACTAGCCCAGGAACGTTATCCAGGGAAGAACGCGTCGCTGCCTTAGAACGGGAACTCTACGCTCTTTGCCGCCCAGCGGAAGTCTTTGATGGTATCGAGATCCTTTGTGCTAAGGGATATCGACCGGTTCCCCCTAAAGCCGCTAATGACTCTGCCGCTACCAGTTCTTCTGCCAGTCCCCCTGCCGCTAACGAACGCTCCGTCCCTGTCGCTAATGAACGTCCTGCCTCTGCCTCCGCTACCGGTACCGCTAAAGCCCCTGAGCCGCCAGTCGTTAACCGCGTTCCCATGGTCAATCCCCCAGTCCACCCCTATTCCGGTATCTTGTCTCGCTACCAGCCTCTGGCTAATCGAAACTTTGGCGCTCCTGACAAACGGCCTGACGCTGCTTACCGGTCGAAAGTATAGCGGATAGCGGCTCCCAGATCATCTCCATGTCTGCTGAAGTCGCTAACTATCTCGGTATCTCCTACGACCCCAGCATCATCCTGAACATGCAGAGCGCTAACGGTACTATGGACAAATCCCTCGGTCTAGCTTGTAACGTCCCTTGCACTGTTGGTGGTATCACCCTGTACCTTCAGATCCATGTCCTGCGCTCCCCCGCTTACGATATCCTGCTCGGTCACCCCTTCGATGTCTTGACCAAGAGTACCGTCGATACATATAGCAAAACGGAAACCACAATCACGATAACGGACCCCAATACCGGCCTTTGTCGCACCATCCCTACGTTTCCCCGTGGTCAGCACAAGCCACAAAGGGTTCAGCCTAAGTATAGCGCCAGACCGCCCCATTGCTTTTGGCACCATCCCCATGGTTAGCGACTCTGAGGAAGACTTAGCGGTCATCCTCGACTACGACCACCAAAAGCACTCCGTTATAGTGCAATTGCATACCCCGCTCGATTCCGAAATATTAGAAAACCCAAAAACAGTTTCCGACAATCTCTCTCTTGCCTATCTATATGCGACTGCTAGCAACCTTTCCGAAGCCGTTATCCCGCTGTGCTCTTATTTCGTTTCCACTAGTCTCTCCGATCCCTCTATTCTTGGCCAAGCATCTGGAATGCTCGATACCGTCTCTACCCCTGTTTACGTTAACATCCCCTTCCCAGCCGTTTACGCCGCAGCCAAGCCAAAACGCAAAGGAGTCCAAGTCAAGAAGAAATACAAACCCGTCGCGTTGAAGACCAAGCCCGTTGCTAGCCATGTTAGCAAAGACTTCTGAATCGAACAACATATCCTTGGTGACCCCTTAGCGAACATACCCAAGCTCGATCCTAATCCCCTTCCTTTCTTACCGACTCCCCGCTTTACCAACAACTGCAAAGCGACTTTCGTTAAGGAACACGATACCGGCTTTCTTACCCAAGATGAGCTTAACGTACTTGTGGACCTGGTTGCTAAGCAACAAAACACGTTCGCTTGGGAAGATTCTGAACGAGGTAGCCTTCGACCCGACTTCTTTCCCCCCGTCCGCATACCGACTATCCCTCACATTCCTTGGGTTCAGCACAACCGACCGATACTGCCAGGTCTCGAAAAGGAAATCTGCGAGATCATCCGTAGCAAGATCCAAGCAGGCGTTTACAAGCCCTCGAACTCTGCTTACCGGTCGCGCTGGTTCTGTGTCTTGAAGAAAAATGGTAAACTTCGTCTAGTCCACAGCCTCGAGCCGTTAAACCAAGTCACAATCCGCCACTCTGGCGTTCCCCCCTTCCCTGACCACGTCGCCAAATCCTTCGCTGGCCGCATTTGCGGCAATACCCTCAATCTCTACGTTGGCTACAACAAGTGCCTTATTGATCCCGCCTCCCACGACTTAATGACATTCCAGACACCATTTGGCGCCCTCCGTCTAGTAACGCTCCCTATGGGATGGACTAACGCTGTGCCCATCTTCCACAATGACGTCACCCACATCCTCCAGACCGAGATCCCCCATAATGCCCTCAGCTTCATTGACAACGTTGGCGTTAAAGGCCCAAAGGACTGGAAACTTGTTAACGGCTCACCCGCTAAGCATCCTGACAATCCCAACATTTGTTTGGCGCTTTGGGAGTTCTTTGAGCTCCTGAACCGTGTCCTTCAGCGCATGAAGTTCTGCAGTGGCACTTTCTCCGGTCATAAGCTAGTCATTTGCGCGCCAACCTTTAAGATCCTTGGCCACGTTTGCACTCCTACTGGCCGAGTTCCTGACAAAAACCGTTTAGCGCTATTGGACCGCTGGGGCCCTTGCCAGTCGCTGACCGAAGTCCGTGCCTTCCTAGGCACCGTTGGAGTCCTCCGGATGTTCGTTAAGAACTTTGCCCATCATGCTCATCACCTAACAAAGCTCACCCGTACTGGCATTCCCTTCGAATTTGGACCCAACCAGCTTAACGCCCAGAAAGACCTCGTTAAAGCCTTACACGACGCTAAACCCCTTGTTCCCATCGACTACAAATCCGACGATCCTGTGATCTTAGCGGTCGACACTTCCTACATAGCGGTCGGTTTCTACCTTTGCCAGTGCACCACTGACAACCGCAAGCAACGTCGCTATAACTGTTTCGGATCCATCACCCTTAATGAGCGCGAAGCTCGCTTCAGTCAACCCAAGCTCGAGCTTTACGGTTTGTACAGAGCCTTGCAGGCACTACGCATGTACCTCCTAGGCGTTAGGAACCTTATCATCAAAGTCGACGCCCGTTACATCAAAGGTATGCTGCAGAACCCTGACATTCAGCCTTCAGCTAGTATGAACCACTGAATCATGGCTATCCTTATGTTCCACTTCGAGCTCGTACATGTTAAAGGAACCTTTCATGGACCCGACGGACTTTCGCAACGACTGTTACAGCCTACCGACCCTCCCCCAGACGATACCGACAATGACATCTTCGAAGATTGGATCGATCGTATGCACCTATTCATGCACCATGTTCAGTTACTGACCGCCCTTGCCCGCTCCGCCTCTACCGTCCCTCATTTACCCCCACTCGCCCATTACCATCCGACTTTAACAACATTTGTTAATGACACCGTTCCTCTTACCGAAATCTCGATTCCACCTGTTACCGACCCCCTTTCCTACGACAACGTCCCTCGCTCATCCAAGGCCCTTGCCGGCGACAAAAGAGTTCAACTCGTCCGGCAGTGGCTTACCGACTTCAAGCGACCGCCAGAACTTAACGACAAAGCCCTTGCTACTTTCCTTCGCTACGCTAGCAGCTTCTTCCTCGCTAACGGCAAGCTTTGGCGCCGCAATTGTAACGGTGAGCACAAGCTCTTCATAGCGGCTGACTCACGACTTCGCATTCTGCACGCTATGCATGACGACCTTGGACATCGCGGTCTGTTTGCTACAAGAGCCACCCTGCTAGAGCGCTTTTGGTGGCCACAGGTAGCGGCCGATATCATTTGGTACATTCGCTCGTGCCACATTTGCCAAGTTCACCAAACGACCAAAGTCCTCATACTGCCTACCGTCGCTATCCCCGCCACCTTATTCAGCAAAATCTACATCGACACCATGTTTATGCCGCCTTCGAACAAGTTCAAGTATATCATCCAAGGACGCTGTTCGCTAATCCACTATCCCAAATTCTGCATGCTCGCCCGCAAAAATACTGACGCTATCGCTAAGTGGCTCTTTGAAGACATCATCTGCCGCTGGGGCGCCCTTAACAAAATCGTTACTGACAATGGTCCCCCCATCATTAAAGCCGTCGCTTACCTTGCCAAGAAGTACCACATAAGCCACATTCGCATATCCGGCTACAACAAACGCGCTAACGGTATTGCCAAACGACCTCACTTTGACATTTGACAAGCCCTCTTCAAAGCCGTTAACGGAGACCAGTCCAAGTGGAGCTCAGCCGCTTACTCTGTCTTCTGGTCAGAACGCGTTACCGTCCGCCGCTGCATGGGTTGCTCCCCTTACTACGCCACTACCGGTACTCATCCCCTATTCCCCGCCGACATCATAGAAGCGACCTACCTCCAGCCACCTCCCGATTCCCTGTTAACAACTACCGACCTCATCGCCCGACGCGCCATCGACCTACAATGCAGACAAGCCGATCTCGACCGTTTACACGATACCGTCCTTGCCGCCCACCGGTTAGCGGCTCTCCATTTCGAACAAGAGCACGCCGCTACCATTCGAGACTACGACTTCAAGCAAGGAGACCTAGTATTGATGAGGAATACACGCATTGAAGTCACCCATAACAAGAAGATGCGACCTCAATACTTAGGACCGCTAGTGGTAATCTCACATAACCGTGGAGGCGCTTACATTCTCTGTGAATTAGATGGATCCGTACTCCACCGGCTGGTAGCTGCCTTTCGCTTAGTCCCCTATTTCACCCGCGACCACATCCCTCTCCCTACCGGCACCTTCGACATTGATACCGACCGTTTAAGAATACTAGAAGAAACCGACTTACTCGATGATGAAGACCCCCTTAATCCCGACGAATCATTAGACAACTCTGCCGAAGAAGATTAGAAAACACCATTTCCACTATACACCCCACTCACCATTAAACTCCCCGAAAACCTTAACGGCTCTCGATAAGCCTTATTTCTATTGTTTCGTTTCTATTGTTTCACCTTTACTTACTCCGTTTCCATCCATCATAGACTTTCTTTCTACCTACGCTTTCCGACATACACGCACAGCCATTAAGCCCTCTACTTATTCTTTTTAACTTGTCACCACCGCTCCCCATTCGCCTTTTGTTAAAACGCAGTTGTTAAGTGACGTTGTGCAAGCGCCATGATGACCAACTGAGCATTTTATCTTTTTCCTTTGTCTTTCTTTTGGTTCTCTCGCTTCGATTTTTCACTCCGCCTTTCGTTAAGACGCAGTCGTTAAGCGACCTTGCGCAAGCGCCATGATGATTTACTGAGCGTTTATCTTTCCTTTATTTTTCAAACCGTTTATTCCCCTTTTTGCTTCAATCTTTCGCTATCCATTTCACTTTTTAGACCGTTATCCTGCCGGTCGATTCATACTCCAAGAAAATTGTTTATTTAAAAGAAACCCCTTAAGGGGGTCAGTCTCCGAAAGCAATAAAGACAAAACTAAAGAAAAGTTTTTTTTAGGGCAAAGCAGAGGGGAGGTCATCATCTGAGGGCAGCTCCGTATCCCCCAACTTCCCCCAGAATTCCTCCGTCACCCCTGCTTCTGCCTGCCAGCCGATGAAGGCGTCGCAATTGTCTTGATAGCGTGCCAGTGCGCTCCGCGCCCTCACCAGCAGCCGATAGTGAGCTCTCGCCGCTCGCAAATTGTCCTCCGCTGCCTGCATCTCCCTCCCCATCAGTCACCCGACCTCTGCCGCCCTCGATCGATACTGTTCCAGGTCGCTTCTGGGATCGAACGGGAATGGGACCAGTAGGTCCTCCCCCAACCACTCGATTTCCTCCTCGTCGATAGTCGGTTGAGGAGGGGTCCCGAACCTCTCCACCTAAGGGAACTTGGTTAGCGTTACCAGTCCGCCGTTAAGGAACGACGAACTTACCAAGTCTCTCGCTTCTGCTTTGCCCGTCTCGCCGCCCATCTCCACTTCTGGCATCTCCAGTTCTGCTGGCCTGTTGTTAACCGTTAGCAGCAGTTCGAACAGGAAAGCGAATACCTACCGGCTCCCGCTAGGCTCTGCTACCGTCTCGGCCTCCGTTACCGCCGCTCGCGCCTTGAGGGGAGTCACCTCACGAACTCCTGTGATTGAACCCTCATCATCCGACTCTAACCGGCGCCGTTTAGAACTCCTCGCTGGCGTTGGTATCTCCTCGTCGCTTGATTCCACTACTGACCGGCTCCTTACCAGCCTTTTCCCCTTGTCCTCGCCCTCCCCGTCACCGGCTCCCCCCTGACGCATCAGCAAACTCAGCGTCATCTTCTTTACTGCAATGGCCTTGCCGGCCGCATCAAGCTCCTGCTGCCCCTCCAGATACTTCCTTGCCACCCGTACCAAGGCGGCCCCCTCCGCCTTCTTCCCCTTGTGACCTCCGCGGCGGCCCCATAACAACTTCCCCTGTACTGAGCAACCTTTGCTCACTTCATTGCAGCGGTAACACGGCAAGTTACCGGTTGGGTACCAGCAACATTCGGGGTCGTTCAAGGCCCAGCAACCATCGCACTACCGCAAAAAAAAAAGAACCGTTAGCCATAGCCGTTAAGAGACGATAAAAGCAATACTTACTGCCCCGACTCGCTCCCGAAACGCTGCTCTTGCTGCAGGAGCCACCAGCTTCCTCTCCTTCCTTCACCCGACCAGTTCCCCTGCGCCCGCACCCATGTTAAGAACTGACGAGGGCAAGCGCCCACGCAGCAATCTCTTCAGCTCCCGGTCGTTGAATGACGTGGGAACTGCTACCTCCTCATTGCTCTCTTTGTCCTCCTCGTCCTCCGCGGCCCGCTCCTTGCCCTTCAGCGTCCCCTGCTACCGGTTGCCGTTAGTACCTTACCGGCCATGGTAGTTAATTCGGAAAGCTTACCTTTGGAATTGTCATCGTCCTCGTCTTCGTTGTCGGCCTGGGAGTCTTTGGAGTGTGCGGCAACGCTGGCGACTCCGCTCCAGCGCTACCGGCAGCTCCTCCCTGCCGGCTCGACCCCTCGCCACGATCCTCTCTCGTCCTCAAACTGGCCGACGCCATTGGATCCTTAGGCGGGTGCTGAAAGAAAAACTGCTCGTCAAAAGAGAGTTCTGTAAAAAGCTAAGAGATACCTTAACGACATCGCTAGGTCACTTAACGACATCGCTAAGTCACTTAGCGACACCGTTAGTGCTTACCGTCATCTCCGCAACCTCCTCCACCTCCATCTCGCCCACCGGCTGCTCACCCTTAACGTCGCCGTTAGCATACCGTATACGCCGTTAAGAAATGAACTTACAAAATGTTTGTCAAATGGCCTTATCCAGGCCTCCTGTCGGTGCTGGGCATATAGCGCCCGGCACTCCTCTCCGACTGCCGCCTGCTCCGCCCATATGACTCCGCTCCCGCCCGCCGATTTGAGCCAATGCAAGTAAGTCGACAGAATCGACGTTACCGCCGACTCCGGATTTGTCGGGAGCAGCACGCGCCCCATCACCAGGACCTTCGGCGCCTTCTCGAGGAAGTCCTGAGCCGCCACAAAACGCGCAAAGGTTGTAGAGTAATTGAAGAATGTAGGAGCCGACATGAGAAGAGGTGTTGAAATGACGAAGTCCAAAGAGTCGCTGGAATTTATTTATGGTTTTCCGGTATGGCGCACGGACCAAGACCCCCTGCACGGACCACGCTTAACAATCACGAGACTTCGAGGATTTTCCTTTGACTGGGGACAGTCAGTTTTTCAGTCAAGGGGAGATGATACGCCCCGGTCAGCGCTGGCTGCCCCACACCGACAAGTCAAACCAAGCACGTAACCTCAGCACGTGACTGCTAATGGCCGACCGCTAACGACATCGACCGTTACCGATCTATCCCTTAATGACCCAGCCGACCTTGCGACAGTCCTGGCCCCTCTCCCTACGGCCCCTGACATGCATTATCACATGCATCTGCTATGCTTACCATCTATTACTGGTTTCCCCTTTTATCGCCCTACTCCCAACATGCACTACTACATTATCACATGCAACCGCTACGCTTACTATCTATTACCAGTTTCCCCTTTTATCTATCACCTTACGTACCTATAAATACTGCCCTGTCAGTAGCTACAAACCATCAAATCGTACCAGAGTCTAGTCCCCACTTCAGACTATGCTTAAGATCTCGTTCACGCTCTTGCTTTGTTAACGGCTGATTTGGGATTACCCAGTCCAGTCTACTTTGCTCCTCACGCTTAGCCCGACAGTATTGTTGGACTAGCACTCGTCACCTTCGTTAAGCACCATACGGGTGCCCTCGCTCCGCTTTTGTTAAGCACCATACGGGTGCCCTCGTTTTGCCTTCGTTAAACGCTAGCGCTTACGGCTAGCGGCTCGTATATTTCCGTTGACTCTTCTGTTATTCCTTAACGACCGTTTGGGTCTTTGACAGATTTCTCACTTAGCGACGATTCGGCGCAGACACTAGCGGCCGCACCGTTATCTCTTACCGCTCTCTCACACTTCCTTACCGACTCCGACCACTCATCTCCTTACCGGGTTTCTGGGACTTTGCTTGACTCCTCTCACACACACATAACGCTACTGCTTGCTAGCTATCCCTATCTAGCTGGTCTTGTTGGTTGTTTCCTGCACGGCAGCTAGGCGGCAAGACAGCGCATCACCGGCACAGGGAAGGTTCGTGCATCCTGTGTGGTGAGCAAAGGCACTTCATCAATGACTGCCCAAAACACCACACCATGGGCCACGCAGTCTGAACCATCAACGGCAAGGATTGCAACTACCAATTTACAGAAAGCAGGCCAGCGGTTTAGCTCTGGAAGATGCACTAAATCATGGACCAGCCCTCGACATCTTCTCCACCATGGCTACTTACCTCCGCGCAACAATTTTATTCCCAGACACCCCCACAGCTTACCTCTCCTCGCAATCCCAACAGGCCCTCCTCATCAGTCCCTCCCTCAATACCTCCCCCACCCTCATTAACACCCTCATCAACAGCAGCGCCAC
>QGOB01001430.1:2818-24820 GCA_003313055.1 Termitomyces sp. MG145
GCCAGGGCAATTTTTTTTTTTTTTTTTTCCTCCATTTACACCCATTGGGGCCTGGCCCTATGTCGGGTGGTCTCTGCCTACGTACATGCCTGCGTAATTCTACTCCCCTACTGTATTTCGAACCGTGCCTAATTTGATGCGCCTGGGGTTGGGCTGTTGACCATATTATGCCTGATTTGGCTGAGGTATCTGTAGATTATGTGTGGTTAGTAGTTTTTGCCGTTCCTGTCGCCTCGTTTGCCCCTTGGAGTTGTCCTACGTGCGCTTTTTCTTCTGCCTGGGACGCTTACCTTCAATCTCCATGGCAATGTTTAGGTCTCCATAAGTTCGCTTGAATCGACGCGTCGTGTGGATGTATCTGAACAGTGACTTCGCCATCGTTGGGTCTCCCAGCAGCTTGCTCAAGGCTCCTGGACCCATTTGCGTTGCCTCCCTAAGTATGGTTCTTTGTTCCTCGAATGCTCGGCAATCCAATAGGTAGTGCTCGACAGTCTCGGGGGCAGCTCTGCATGCCATGCAGATAGGTGTGTCTGCTTTCTGTATACGGTGCAAGTGGCTGTTCAGCAGGCAGTGTCCTGTGCATAGCTGTACAAGAATTGTGGCTTGCTTGCACGGTAACTGGGCTAGTGTATCGATGATGGTCTTCGTTCTCGGCCATTCTGGGTCGACCTTTTTCATTCGCTCATGTCTTGGCAAACTCGCTATCCTCTCCTCAGCTTCGCTGCGCCACTTCTTCTTGTGGCGGGCCAGTATTGCTGCCTTTGACTTTGGTAGCTGGCCCTGTAGGAATCTCAGCCCATTAAGTTCAGTCTTGTCCCCTAGCGCAGCCTTTTTTGCCTCTTTGTCTGCCCATTTGTTGCCCCCAATCCCTTTGTGTCCTGGTGTCCATACCATCCCGATGTCCATGTCTGCATCAATTCTCCTGATCTTCTGAATCCCTGCCAAAACCTTGTCGATGAGGTAGCATCCCGATCCTGGTCCTGGGGCATCCAGCACTAATAGTCCTGCTTGGTTATCCGTTCCTACCAAAATCCTCCCCGCCCTGCTGTTCTCCCTCAGATCCCTCCTCAACAGCTCCATTCCCATTACCTGTCCCACACATTCCCCTTCAAATACCGTGTGGTCCCTATCCGATCCTAGCATCTTCCTCATCACCTTCACCCTCCAGAAGCCCCTGTAGAGGACCGCTGCCGCTCCTATCATTCCTTTGTACCCTGACCCATCCGTATACACCTTCACGTCCGCCTCATTCCTCCATTCCCTCTCCACCGCTTCCTCTGCATTACTGTCAATGGTGATTGAGACTGGGCACTTCCAGTTTGGTGGCATGTGCACAACATCTTGCTTCTCGACGTCCCTCGGGTCCTCTCCCAATGCCTTGATGATATAGTGTAGCGGCGCGCGGTGTCTGCACACAAACCTGGCAGCGCGCCTTGCCAGCTTGAGTAATGGATGGGTCTCTGGCAGTGTCGCAATCCTTGCAGCTGCTGTAATGCAGACCTTACGCACCCTTATGTTAATGGGGAGTAGGCCTGCATGGACCTCCAGCATGTCGGTGGGTGTTGATGTCAATGCGCCTGTGATTTGCAAGGCGCACAGTCTCTGAACTCTCCCTGCCTTTGCCATGTGTCCTCTCAAACCCTTGATAACCCTGCCATCTGTCTCTATGTCTGGTGTGCACCAGATATCCGCCGCATATAACATTGCAGGTGCAATGACTGCCTCGTACAATCTCCTCGCAAACTCACCTCTCATCCTCCCATTGACCTTGACCAATCGCTTCGTTTGCGTTGCTATAGCCGTCCCCTTCCCTTGGGCATAAGCTGCATGTTCTGTGAACCTCAGCTCTTGATCAACTATCATACCCAGGAACCTGTGTGAGGTTTCAAATCCTATGTTGGCTCCGTCAACAGTGATCTTTGGTCTCGCTGCCGGCGCTGTCTTCCTCCTCCCCCCTCTCACCTTCACCCTCTTCCTCAAGAATCCCATGCCCACAAACTTGTTTGTCTCGTAAATGGAGTGGTGTGTCCTTGCCCATTGCCCTGCTCCACCCTCCCTCGACATCATCTCCTCCACCTTCTTTGCAGCCTCCTCCATGTCCTCCCCTTCTGCCGCCACCACCGCGTCGTCCACAAATGATGTTGCCAGCTCCCCATGTGCCTCCCTTGCGCCTTCCACCTGTTCTGCGTTGTAGAAATTGTAGCACAGGCCTGACGTGTTACACCCCTGGTCAAGGCCACTTGTCACTGGGATTGTTCCTGACACGTAGTCGTTGAAAGCTATAACCGTTTGTCTGCCTTGGAGTTTAGCCTCAAACCACCTCACCACCTGGTCTGGTACACCCCATTTTCTCATGTCATGCACCAGTACCTCTGGGACTGTGTTGGGAAAGGCTCCCTTTACATCCAAGAAGAGTGCAACCACCTCCTTGTTCCGCCGCCATGCATCTTTGACAAATGTTGTCAGCTTGTGTAGGGAGTCCGTTGTGGCTCTGCCTGGCCTGCCACCAAATTGGTACTTTGAGAGGATGCCATGCTTTTCTGCAAGGTAAGTCAGCTTTGTCTTCACGCAGGATGAAAGGACCTTTGCTATGGTGTCTAGGAGGGCAATTGGCCTGTAAGCATTTGGGTTCCCATAGTCATCTTTCCCAGGTTTGCAGAGCACAATTGTCTTGAATGTTTTCCATCTTGCTGGGTATGCAGCCAGCCTGAACGTCGCTCTGAAGATTGGGCCGAGGTACGGGACTAGCGTATACCTTGTCTTCATGATGACCACATTGGGGATGCCGCTGAGCCCGGGGGCCTTGTGTGGCTTGAGTCCTGCCACTGCCACATAAATTTCCTTGTCTGTGATTGACGACCATGCGAAGGCTGGTTCTGGGTATTGGAAGTTGTCTGGTACACCCGTTCCAGCCATCCTGTCATAGAAAAAGGCTCTGTGCAAAAGTTTAGCCTTCTTTGCATTTTCTTCCACCTCCACAGTCCTGCCCCCCACTTTTCCCTTCAGTGTCGGGATCCTGGCCCTTCTGCCATCTGAGGGCGCAGCCGTGACAAAGTTTTTAGCATCCCACACCGTCTTTGCATTTACCTCCTTCAGCCACTCCTCCCAGTGCTTCTGCTTTGCATCCCTTATGGCTTGGCTCAGGTCGTTTCTGGCTCTTCAGAAGTGCTCATGTGCCTCGTGGTCTGGGTCTGCATTTCTCTCTGCTGATGCCCGTCCTAGCCTCCTGGCATTTGCCCTGAGGATTGTCAGTTCCTTGCTCCACCATCTCTTGGTATATGGAGTCTCCCTCCTCTTCTTTGCCCTAGTGTCCGCTGTCAGTGTTAGTGCCGACATGACCGCTTCCAGCCGTGCCTCCATCTCCTCCACCGTCCTCACCTTGCTCTTTGAAACCCCCTCTAACCGCACACCCAACTCCTCCTCAAACTTCTTCCAGTCCACGTCACGGAAGCTCCATCCTCTCTCCTCCTTCTTCCGTTCAACTCTGACATTGCACACCGTGACCACCGGAAAGTGGTCAGTGTGTGGGGGTTGGTCCTCATGCTTAACCTCGCACCTGTCAACACTGTTAGCTAGATTGTCAGTCACAAAAACATTGTCCGGGCATGTTAGGTTCTTGGTGTTTTTGGCCTCAAGTGTCGGCTCCCCCACCCCCAGCACCATGACCATTCTGTGGTGGGTCAGCATGCCGATGAGTCCATCTGCCATGTCAAGGTTCCTTCTTGTGAACAGGTGGCTGTTCCTCGGACTGTCCCACATTGGGTGGTGTCTGTTGAAGTCACCCACCCAGATGTCTGCACCGTTCCTCCCCTTTGAGGCCCTACCTTCCCTGCTCCTAAGAAAGTGTTCCAGTGCCAGCAGGCTCCTCGAGTGTTTGCAGTCATTGTATATGTTGAATATCCTCAGTGTTCGCTCTCTCATCTCAACCTTGACCGCCACAATGTCCGCACTGTCCACATTCAACCTCGTCCAATTGTCGGTGGATACGTTCCTGTTTACTAGCATGACAGCTCTCGTTCTGTGTGCTTCCGCCTTCTTGTGGTCCCTCGGGTACACCGGCCGCCATTTCTGTGTGGCCCATGACTTCTTGTTAAAGTCAAAATACAGTTCCTGCAGGCAAATAAAGTCAATATCCTCCGTCATCGCATTCAGCACTGCATGTTGAGCAATGAGGGACTTGTTGACATTCTGTTGCCAGATTGTCACCTCGTCCCTTCTCCCTGTCGCTGTCCTCTCCTCGTCACTATTCATTGCGGGGTCACCATGTTCCCTTGTGTTGTGGATTGTGTGTCCGTGATTTCTGCCATGAGCTTGTCTGCTCTGTTGTCCAGTGCCCTGGATTCCCATATGAGGTTTGACCCTGTGTCCATGTCTTGGTCGTTATTGACTTTGTCGCTCCACCTGTAATTCATTAGTTTGGTCTGCATCAGTCCCCTCGAGCCCCTCCCAGGTTTTTGCACGGACATTACCACCCCCTTACTGTATGGTCGTGTAGCCGGCTGTGTCCCCCCTCCATCCCCTGGAGCCCCACTAGCAAGCCTCCCTTGGCCTACTCCCTGAGTCACTACGCTACCTGCAATCCCCACATCCTGCCTTAGCCCCTGCTGTGCAGCTTGCCCCTGCTGCAACGAGCCAACTTTCTCCCATGTCCATGGTTCGCTGGTGGGGTAGTACTTATACCCCATCTCAGGTGTTCTGCTGGCAAGTCTTATTTTCGCGTCCGCAAAGGTTGGGCATGACCTTGCCGACAAGGGGTGATCATGTCTCCACCCCCTCACCTTGCAATTCATGCACGAGTGCATCTTGGGGTCCGCCTTGCAGTCCTTTGTCCTGTGTTTGCCTGTGCAGAGGCCACACGTCTCTTTGTCCTGCAAACACACATTAGCTAAGTGGCCCTTCCCATACCTCTGGCACTTCAAGCATCTTCTTGGCTCCTGGTCCAGCTTCTTCACCCTCACCCTCTTTCCTTCAATAACCACAACTCTCTATATGATACTATTTGCCCCGCCTTCGGTGTCACACAACAGGACGAGGTGGGCCACCCTTTGATTGGGGTTCACTCTGGTGTGTGGGGCACGCACCCACCTTGCCGTCACCAGTTCTCCTTTGTGTAGCCCGTTCATCACCTCAATCGTGGCCAATCCTTGCTCTGGTGCGTTGCCTAGTGAGACGGGTACAAATTCTGCAAAAACCTGGTATGTCCTATCCTTCACCTTTGTGCCCACTCCATATTTATCGAGGAATAGGGTCCTGATGTCAGTTTTGGCTAGCCACGCCGCCGCCTGGGCCGATCCTAGCTCGTACAAGACACCTCCGTTCTTCAGTTTCCTTGCTGAGGTGAAGTCAATTTTAGGCGCGTCCAGGCCTGCTATGCCCATGAGATCTTTCGTGATGTTGGCTTTTGCAATGAGCTCCTTCTCCGACAGGTCCCTGATCATGGAGTTGCTGTCAGGGAAGTCAACCAAGAGTTGCCTAGTCCTGTTGTTCTGTCACCTCATGATGTCCTTATGCTCTGCCCATCTTGCTGCTTCTGCAAAGGTCAGGTTCATGGCGGCCTGGCTGCTGTTGCATGGTGTCAATTCCCTCCTTGCCATACTCACCTTCTCCTGTATTTGACCTTCCTCTAGCCCTGCCCGCTCCATTTCCTCCCTGGCGTGCTCCACCATTTCCTTCACGGTCTTGACCGAGGCCTCTGCCAGGGTTTCCAACATCTCCTTGTACCCCTCCATCGCTTTCTCCACCGCCTCCGTGACTGTCTTTTCCACTTCCCTCATTGCCATTTTGTCCAGGCCAAAAGCTACTGCTCGGATTCCGTCTCTCACTTCAGCCATGATGTCCGCCCTCCTCGAGATTTGTAGTAGTGCTGCTTTGAGGGCCTCTGCAGTGGTCAGGCTGCTCGGCGCATCGATGTAACCGGCCGCACTGAGCCATTCCTTGGCCTTGCCAGGTGCATTTATTTTCGCGCTGTTCGCCGCTTGTCTCGACGCGCGTGTTGCTGGTCTTGCCATGCTTCTGTTGCTCGATGCCGGCATATTTGTTGTCCTCGTATATTAGCGTGCGTGTGTAGGTGTAGTAGTGTGAGTACAGAGTTTTTATCTACTTCTATTCCCTCGCCTTCCCTGTTTCTGTGTCCCCTAAGTTGCATGAACTTGGGTTCCCACGGTCTGCAGGTGGTGGTTGCAGATCAAGAAGCCCCGCCAGGGCAATAGATGATGTGTTGTCGACAAAGAGAGTGGCGGGAAGGGGTTGAGTCAGATCAATTTCTAGGAGGAAGTTATGCATCCATAGGGCTTGTTGCAATCCGCGGGTCATTGCCATGTACTCTGCCTCTGTGGTCGACAGCGCCACTGTCTGCTGTCGCTTGGAACTCCAGGACACCGGTCCTCCAGCCATAAGGAAGATATACCCTGAGGTAGATTGTCTAGTATCGAGATATCCTCCATAATCAGCATCAACATATCCTACCGGCTTTGTAGACCCTCCCAACTCCTTCGAGTACCATATTCTGGAGTCCAGCATGCCTTTGACATAGGCTAAGACATGGAGTAGGGCCTTTCAGTGTGCCGGGCCTGGATTTGACTGGAAATGTGCAAGGAGTGTGACTGCAAACAAGAGGTCTGGTCTTGTCGCGGCTTGAGCCCACATCAGAGCGCCAAGTAGCTGTCGGTATGGTTTATCATGCATGAATAGCTTCTCTGCTTCACTTTTGGGGGACATATCGGTGGTAAGGACGATTCCTGATGGGAGAGGCATGTATCAGGGATTACATTCTAGCATAGAGTATTGTTTGAGTAACTGAGTGAGATATGCCTTCTGGGAGAGAGATATTGCCCCAGTAGCTTCATCCCTTTCAATGGCCATTCCTAGGATGAATGTCGGTTTTCCTAGGTCTTTCACTTCATAAACACATGCCAGTTGCATCTTGGCAAGTTCTGCACCGCGAGTAGTCGAGGATAATCCAAAGACGTCATTGTTGAAGGTGTTTGTAATAGTTTTCTCAGTTCCAATAGTTCTCAAGCGCACACAGGGATCAGCCCTAGACTTTTTATACCCCAACTCCATATATGTCCCATCCAGCATCCAGTACCAGTCAAAACCTCCTTGCATGAGGCCGTAAATGGTTTTCTGGAGTCGAGCAAGCTTCCCCTCCCCTCCTGGGAAACCAGGTGGAAAGTGCATGTAAACCTTGTGTTCTGGTATGCTGTTAAGATAAGCCAAGATGAAGTCCACCTGCCAGATTTCCAGTCCTTCCTGTGCCGCAACAGCTGCTGACATGCATAATGATTTGAGTCAGACCATGGCTGCATATGTCTCATCGAAGTCTTCCCCTGCCACTTGTGAGAACCCTTTTGCCACCAGACAAGCCTTTCTCCGGATCACTTCTCCTTCAGCGTTATATTTATTGGCATAGACCCATCTACACCCTACCACGTTCTTATCCTTAGGAACCGACTCCTCATTCACCAGCTCAAAGACACCTCTATCCTCCATCATCTTCAGCTCTTCTGCCATGGGAGGCTGCCACAGGTCTGGTCTCTTCATTGCTTCTGCGTACGTTCTCGGGATTTTTCTGTCGTCACCATCAGCTATGAAAGCATAGGGTCCTCCTGCCATCAAGGCTGTTGGGAGATCCCCGCCCATTGCCCAGTCCTCCCCTTGTTTGCATGCTGTCGTTTCCCTCTGAATAGTGTCCCGAGCCGCAATGAGGGCTGGTGTGGGTCGGGCCAGCCATGATGAGCGCCTCAAGGTCTGCACAGGCTGTGGCTGAGCCAGGGTCACTGGTAGCGGAGGAGTTGTCAGGTCCTCTGTCTGTGTATCAACTGTGGCGGCATGGTCCGGATGGAGCGGCCCGCTGCCTGGTCTGATCCTCAGAGCAACAGGTTGTCGTGTGGGAACCATGTCTGGTGGCATTTGACCATTGGCTGTTGCATTTGGCTGGTAGTCCTCTTCGGGTTCAGTCAGGATTGTCAGCGACCTATGCCCAGTTCCCTCCTCAAAAATAACATCCCGTGATGTCACAATCAACCACGAGCTAGAGTCATACAAGTGGTACCCACCAGTAGCGTAGCCCACTAGGCGAGTTTTTACAGATCAAGGGTCTAGTTTGGACCTCACCAGCTCACTAGGTACCTTGGCCCATGCTAGGCACCCCAATGGTCTTAAGTGATCCACCCTTTGTCTCCTGCCTGTCCATGCCTCATGGGGAATGATGTCTGGGTGTTGCGATGAAGGGAGTAGATTTCATGTGTAGATTTGTGCCGCAGCTGCCTCAGCTCATAGGTCTTTTGACAGACCGCTCTCAGCTAACATGCATTGTACCCCATCAAGGATGGTACGGTTTGCTCTCTCAGCCACTCCATTTTGTGCGTGTGCATAGGGCGTAGTCACATTGAGGATGATTCCGTGGGTATTAAGGTAGGTAATCCATGCTTCGTTCACCCATTCCCGCCCAGCATCAACTCGAACCTCATGGAGTTTCTTCCCAGTCTGGCGTTCTGACTTGGCATGATACATCTTAAATGCAGTCAGGGTTGTAACGGCATCCTTTCACGATAAAAAATCCCCGGACACATGGGAAGTACCTCCATCGACAGCTACCATCATATATGTTGCGCCTCCCAGTGAGGTGACACTTGCTGGCCCCCACAAGTCAATGTGGACACAGTCGTTTGGTGCTTTCTCCGGTTCCACCTCCGCATCATAGTGTCTGGATGCGTGCTTACCATATATGCAGTCCTCACATATGCCTGATACACTGAGCTCACCCTTAATTACCAATCCATCCACCAGATTGTTGGATAGTGCTTTTCAGATGGTTTTGACGCTGGCATGGTTGAACCGTCGATGCCATACCTTGAGATTCGCAGGTTTCAACTGGGATCTTGCCACCAGAGCACCCGTATAGCTCTGATTGCCAAATGCACTTATGAGGTACATTCCCCCATCGCCCTTTCTCTGTAAGACTTCCTGGCCAGTCTGGTCCTGGAATCTTACCTGGCCCCCACTGAAGATGACATTGAAACCGGCTTTATCAAAACGGTTGATCGAGACAAGGTTCGAAGCGAGTTCAGGGGCGTGCAGCACGTTCTGGAATATGAGTTCTGATGACCCGTGAGCCGTGTTGCATGTTTTCTTTACTGTTCCATGACCGACTACCCGAAACCTGGCCCCTTTAGGAGCAGCATGGCCTTCCATGGGGGTCTTCAACTCCTCGTAGTCAGAGAATGCTTCTCTGTCCACAAAGAAATGATCGGTGGCTCTGGAGTTGGCATATGTGGGTACCTCAGTTACGATCGCTGCGTTTGTTCCTGTCCATTTTACTAGGGCAGTCTGACCCTGTTCATCTGATTGATCTTGCATGGTGGCGGATAGCGCATAAGTGGCATGGGTGGTGGTGTTTTCAGTCTGTGGTTCATTTGTGGCAGCTACATTGGCCATGGGGGAAAGTGAGGCTGTATTGGTAGATGGAGCTTTTGTTATCTTTGTTTTGTTCCGGAAGTTTGGGGGAAATTGTCCCTCCTTTCCTCCACCTTTCCAGTAACAATTCTCAATTGCATGTCCCGTTCGCTTACAGTTTGGATTTACACAGACTAATTTTGGTCTTGCCTGTGCTTAGAGGGCTGTTGTGGATACTCCGGCCTTCTGTTTCTGTAACACAAGACAGTCCCAGTGTATGGTGAGTGCCGCAACTATGTCCTTTGTTTCTTTCATGGAGTAACATCCTGCAACTACAGCGTTCCAGGATTCCGGTAGTGACGCCATGAGGATTGTGCAAAAGGTTGCATCGTCAACTTTAGCTCCCCTCTCTACAGCTGATCTCCACTTCTCTCTCATGTCTTCCACATGTTTGAGAAAATCCATGCCGTCAGTGAACTCCATTGCTCGTAGTTGTTTTTCAGCGTTCATCGCCGCGATCTCAGAGAATACTCCGTAATTATCTGGAAGTGCCTTCCAGGCTTCTGCTGCTGTACCATCCATTTGAATACCCAGTCCAACAGGGTTTTTGGTATTGTAGGTGATTAATCCCAGTGTCCACACGTCTCTCTCCTCCCATTCCTCAAGAGATGGGTTTTTTGATGACCATTCGGTAGGCTTGTACTCTGCCTTAGGATCCTCCTTTTTGTCTTTGTTGTCTTCGTTGACAGTGATTTTGGGTTTTGTGATTGATCCGTCCAGATACCCTTGGGCGCCACGCGCTCTTGCTGCAATCAAGACTCGATTTTTGAAGGTTAGGTAGTTTGTCCCATCAAAGTGTACCTCCTCTGGGAAATTTGGTGGATTTGACGAATTTGTGGACGACATGCTGTCTTTGTGGTAGTATTTGTATTGTTGGGGGATGTAGGAGTTGCTTGTCAGAGCAGTGGCTCAACGCAGTGGGAGTACTAAAAATGGGGCCTATAACCTGCAGAAGATAACAGGGTTTCATCCTCAGTCACTCACGGTAATGTGGTCAACTGTATTTATTATTTACCTGCAGAAAATAACAGGGTTTTGTCTGCAGGTATCAATGAGTAACTAAGTTCATGGAAAATGTATAGATGTACTCACCCTCAGTCACTCACGGTAATGTGGTCAACTGAGGGTGATGTTTGTGGGTACAAAAAATAACACAGAAAAAGAAACAAAGACTGGTAAATACCAATCGTGTTGAAGCATGGCTAACAGTTCCAAAAGAGGTAAATGCTCGATCAGGAAAACATGTCGGGGGTCGGTAAGTCGATTCCTCAACAATGATGGTAGCAACCAACCAAGCAGGTGCCAGGTGCAAAGTATGGTCTCTTGTCCACAAGTCAAAGGAGGTGACTGTTGTATGTCTGGAGTTGATGGATGTCCATGTGGAGACCTAGTATGGCTTGAGGGTGAAATGTGTTTGGACAGATGGTGGCCAGGAGTTTGAGAATGACCTGTGGAACAGTTACTGCCAGTGGCATGGTATCAGACATGAGATGACTGCACCCCACTCCTCCTCTGCAAATGGGGTCACCAAGCACAGGAACCATACCATTTTGGACCTTGCAAGGAGCATGCTAAGTGATTCTTGACTTCCAGCACACTACTGGGACAAAGCCACATTGGCAGCTGTCCATGTCCTGGACCAATCATACTCTCCCAGACTCCTGGAGTGGTCCAGCTGTAGATCTCTTTGAAATTCTTGACATTGCAGATGATGCCACAGGCACCATGAACACTGACACTGATACACCGCCCCGCTGGTGCATCACTTATGATTATACTTAGATTTGGTTGCTCAGGCTTCCTAGGGAGTGAAGTACTTAGGCTCCAGTCTAGAGTCAGTATAAGGGTGTTACAGTATGTTGATTTCAGATTCAGAGGCTCAGGCTTCCCTGTGAGTGAAGTACTTAGGCCTTCGAGTCTAAAAGTGAGCACTGGCACTTTAGCTTAGTGGTTAGAGGATCATAATGAGGTGCATACTCCAGTGGTTGGTTCAATTTCAACAAGTGCTGCTTGCTTTTATAGAAAACCTTGTGTCCTGTCTATTATCTGGAGCCCACCACAAGGGAAGTTGATCTTCTGATTAGCTGACTAAGCAAAGAAAAATCAAAAGACACATAAGGAAGACCAGGAGGTCAACTTATCATAGGTTGAGAGGGGGTAATATGCCGCCCCACTGGTGCATCACTTATAACTGTACTTAGATTTGGTTGCTTGGGCTTCCCAGGGAGTGAAGTACTTAGGCTCCAGTCTAGAGTCAGTATAAGGGTGTTACAGTATGTTGATTTCAGATTCAGAGGCTCAGGCTTCCCTGTGAGTGAAGTACTTAGGCCTTTGAGTCTAAAAGTGAGCACTGGCACTTTAGCTTAGTGGTTAGAGCATCTTAATGAGGTGCATTGATACGACCCAGTCAGTGCTGGCTGCCCAACACCAACAAGTTGAACCAAGCACATGACATCAGCACATGACCACCACTGACCAACTGCTAACAACACTGACTGTTACCGACCCAGTCAGCGCTGGCTGCCCGACACCAACAAGTCAAACCAAGCATGTGACATCAGCACGTGACCACCACTGACCGACCACTAACACCAACTGTTACCAACCCTTGCCTTAATGACTGAGCTGACCTTAGACAATCCAGCCCCCTCTACAGCCCCTGACCAGCAGCTGACAATCGATCGTAACTGTGTTACCAATGACCCAATGATTGTAAAATAATTTTCACTTACAATTTTCTTTCTCAATCTACTCACAATTTTTCTCATATTGCTTACAATTTTCCTATTCAATAGCAGCCCCTGACATGTGCTAGCACATGCGACCACTATGCTTACTATCTCTTACCAGTTTCCCCTTTTATTTCCTTGTGCACCTATAAATACTGCTCTGTCAGTAGCTAAACATCATTGAATCATACCAGAGTCTAGTCCCCATTTCAGACTATGCTTCAGATCTTGTTCTCGCTCTTGTTTTGTTAATGGCTGATTTGGGTTTACCCAGTCCAGTCTCCTTCCATTTGCTTGCTCAGCTTAACGGTCTCGTTAAACTTAGCACTTGTCATCTTCATTATGTGCCATTTGGGCGCCTTTGTTTCGCCTTTGTTAAGCACCATATGGGTGCCCTAGTCAAGCCTTTGTTAATGCTAGCACCTATGGCTATCGACTTGTATATTTCCATTAAACTCCTATATTTCTTAACTACCTTCTGGGTCTTCACAGGTCTCCCAAAACCGCTGCAATTTGGTAGCAACATTAACAGCCAAACCATTACCTTCCTTACTGCCCCTGACCTCACAATTCTCTACCAGGTTTCTGGAACTTTACTTGACTCCCCTCATACACACATAATGCTACTACTTGCGAGCTACCCTATCTAACTGGTCTTGTTGGTTGTTCCCTGCATGGCAGCTAGGCGGCAAGTCAGCGCATCAGCATACTCAAGAGGTTGTTGGTTCAATTCCAACAAGTGCTGCTTGCTTTCATGGAAAACCTTGTGTCCTGTCTATTAACACCAGCACTGATGTGCCAGTATGGGTGCCAGTGGCAGGTGAGACTGCTGCACCACCTGATCCTGGGAACACCCCATGCACAACTGAACTTTGCCAATCAGCCTGCCTAGCAGCAAAAGCAACCATTCTTCACATACTCAGCCACTCCAGTAGGACCCATCTGACCTCTCTGACCTCACAGACCTCAGAAAAGATGATGCACCAGGCATACCTGGTGCACTTGCTACAACAACCCAAGACACCAATGTGGACACATGGGTCCCTTGATCATACTCAGAGGTGATGACATGCCGAGATCTGTGGCATGGACTGATGGACCAGGAGATGGTGAGGATGAGGGAATGGAAAGTATGGAGGCTAGTCCCCCACCCCAAGGGAGCATGGACAATGAAAAATTGCTGAACCTTCACATTGAAGTATGATGCTGATGAGAAGATCATTGGGTGGAAGGCCTGGGTTGTGGCAAAAGATTTCTTGCAGATCCCTGGCAATGACTCCTTTTCCACTTACATATCAGTGGTGAGATACAAGTCACTGCAGATGAACCTGGCAGCTGGGGCAGTACTGGACTATGCACTTTGGCAGACTGACTACACCAGCACCTACTTAAATGTTCTGGTGCAGGTCCCCACATTGATGGAGCAGCCTGAGGGGTATGAGGTCAGACCAAGCAATGTATATGAGATGGACATCATGGCTGGTAAAAAGGTCTGGGGAAGTATTTGAGAGCAGCAGTAGAAGGAATAGAGGAGGTGGAGGAGATGATGATGAAAGGAGCCTGGTGTCTTTAGTGGACAAAGCCTTATATGGGACAATGGATGCAGCAAGAAACTAGTAGCATACCCTAGACAATGATATGAAGAGAATGGAATACAAGCAATCAGAGGCAGACCAATCTGTGAGAGTGAGAATTAGAGATAGGGAGAAGACCATTACAAGCACATATACCAATGACACATCAGAGATGTCATTGTCAGAGGAGGAACAGATAAGAGTATGGAAGGAGTTAGGACAATGATTTGAGGTCAAGGATTTGGGGGAGTTGAAATTTATGTTGGGAATCAGAATCAGCAGAGATTGAGCTCAGAAGCAAATCATGTTCAATCAGGAGGAGTACCTGAAGTGAATGCTAGAGAAGTATGGAATGATGGAATGCAAACCAAAATATACCCTGTTACCACATGGGATCACCCTCTTGTGAGTGCAAGCACCAACAACAGCTGAGGAGATCCTTGATCCTAAACTCCCATCACTCCTTTTGGGGTCCTGGAAGTTTTTGGTCATAGCTAGTGTAGAACATTGCCCTTTTGCTTGCAACTAGCAAGCAAGACACTCTCAGCTTCTTGCACTTTTGTCTGTCCCCATCTCTTCAACAACTTTGCCTCAATGACACCCATAGTCTGTTCTTCATCTTGGCAGCTCTCCAACAGGGGTTTCACTCTGAGTGGGCTCCCTCAGCACCCCTCCCTACTCCTGGCCCGCTCTGATCTCAAGTCTCTCTTGGTGGTCAATTCAGGCATGATCAGGTCAGTCCCCAATACTAGGTGCTGACTCAAATTGAGGGGCTGGATTCTGGTGGCAGAGCCCTATGAAAAGACCAAATTAGCTAACATCCTAGTCACAGCTGCCCTCGCTCTGAAGACCCCAGACCTGAGGAATGCTGTGGTGGTAGTGGCCTTCATTCTGGGAGCCAATGTGCTAGATCAGTCCTCCACTGCCTTAGCCAAGGCAGTCACATCCAAAGTGATTGGTAAGCTCTCCAACATCATTGGCAAGCTGAGTTTCTCTGTAGATTTCATTGTGGCCAATGACATGAGTTGTAGGATCAGCTACTGAAGATCTTGACCACATAGCTAAATTCCTCTGGGCCATGGTGAACAAGATCCAATCACCTTTGCTGACCTAGACCCAGCCCCCAATCACCTGGGCAGCAGTTTCCAGGGCCACCAGCACTGGCAGGCCCACCCAACTGGCTCCAACACCACCTCCCCAACACATGCTGTCAATGGAGGACACTACAAAAGTCCAGCAATGCATTTTGTGGGACTCCCAAACAGTGCTAGTTCAATTTGACTCCAAGGACATGGGTGCCCCCACAGATACATTGGTGACAGACTCTTTGCACCTCAGGTCAGCCCTCAACAGTGCACTTAAGACCCTCAACAATAAATCTGCTGGCACCTGCATGGTAGAAGAAGGGGCAGGCAGGGGTGGCTACTGTGCCAAACATGGTGGCTATTGGTCTGAGGAGGATTAGCCCTGGTGCATACTTCACAGAGTTCAATTCAGCTGACTCTGCAGATAGGTTCTGTCATTGTGTGTCCTTGGACTGGCTGCTCCTGAGCAATCTGTTTGGTGACAGTGCTGAGACGGTTGACAAATCCTATGGCCTCATTGCAAGGTTTGTTCCCTGCACTGGACCATTCAACTCAAACTTGCCTGATTGCCTCCACATTACGCAGGTGGAATCACAAACAATATATATACATATTGATGGTTGGATACAACTGAAATATTGAGTCGAAAGATAAGAATGAGAAATCAATGAGTAACTAATTCTTAACTGAAATAATGAGTCGAAAGATAAATCATATCCCAGGTGGTTAGACAGTCTTATACCCCTATTCTCGAATGATATAAGACGAGTGAGAGATAAATGAGACGTGTTTTGAAATGACGAAATGTAATTCGATATGACGATGGAATAACGCACGACTTGAATCACGTCCGTAGTTTTACTTCGACAAAGGCTCGAGGGCCCGATCAGAAGGTGATTGAGGACTATGAGCTGTTCTTGAGGGACATCGAGGAGATGCGGAAATCAGAGCTGGAGTCAATTTGTACAAGGTCAAGGTTCCTCAGGGTGATGTGAGGATGACTGGGCCTGAGGAAAGCGGAGGAGGGAAAGGGAGGAAGAAGAAAAGAGCACAGTTTGCGATGGATGTGGATGAAACGGAGGAGCCTGAGGAGGTTGTTCAGACTAATATTTCGGGTATGGAGGAAGAGGAGGAGGATGAACCTGATTTCCCTGAGGTTTCGCTGGATGAGTTGTTGGAGGACTTTGACGAGATGACACTTGGGCCGGATGGGCTTACGCAAGAATAGGTTTCCAACTCATGCATTTAGCTCGGGATCTCATGTTCTTGATTAGCACAGAGAAATATAAGGACTTCCTTCCCATTTGACATTTATCCTGCCAGTCCGATTGTATGATTGCCAAGTGTATCAAACAACTGAGTTGTTCTACATATACATATGTGACTTGACCAAACTTCCTGCTGTACTAGAACATCTAACGACACGCCTTTATGACCCTTTATTTAAGAAGGACTGCAAAGGTAGTGGACTTGTGAGCAAGGTTGACTGTACCAGGGTCATTGAAGATGCTAAAGACAAAGTTGAGTCAAGTTGTGTGGCGTTAACCACGGATAGAAGACAAACATGTAACCACGATTGTCGGGAACACCGAGCTCCTTCTCAAGGAAACCGAACAGAGCCTTGGCGAAGCCTTCATTCTTTTCAGTTCCGTTTCCAAGAGTGGTCTGAGGTACGTTTCAATTAGCAGATTCAAAGTCATTCAACATGGACAAGGCGCGATGAGGAGACTTACGACGCGCATGACAAAGGCAGGCGCGTGGGTACCGGCAAAGATGATGGACTCGTCGTAATGGTAGCTGCAAGTGACATAGCCGTCCATACCAAAAGCAGCAGCGGAGGCCTGGAGGAGCCTGGTGAGCAACAGAATGGCGATTATCGTCAGAGTAGCGACTGACCTTGTTCATAGACTGGGTGAACGTCTTAACGTCAGCGACCTATGACGAGGTATAAGTTCATCAGGAAACTCTACATCGTCATATGCTTATGCACACCTTGACGTTGGTGTTAAGCTCGACAATCGGCATGTTGAGATCAAAAGAGTAGGTTTAGTTGTAGCTGCTGAGGATGAGGCTGTTTGAGATGACTTGCCGGTCCACTCCAGTATTTATGTGTTTTTGGGTAGAGCCATCGATAAAGTTCAAAAAATATCAAGTTATTCTAGACGTAGACGTAACAGACACCAATACAAGTAACCTGACCGCCTGAGCGGGGTAACTTCGGTGACGGTCATCACTCCAACGCTTCTTATCAAAGTTTCAATGATCCCATTCCATTGTACATGAGTCTGCGAGGAAAATTCCAATACCCAAAGACACCGAACACGAACACCGCCTTTGGCACAATGGTCGCCTAAATACATTATTGGAGTAGAGTACATGCACTACTTTACCCCCACCTCTTATCCCAGCATTGTGGCTTGCCGGCGGTTAAAATCAAACTCATTCATTCCATTGTACATGGCACGGGGGTGCCAGCCGTAAGCGTCATGTCATAATTGTCAAGATCCTTCAATTCTAATCGCCGTTCTCGGTAATCTAGACCTTTGGTAGCTACTTCCGCTTACATTTGAATGAGACGCCTTCTCTCGGCGATCTGCCTACTGCGACATGCTACTTATGTCACGACATGTCTTCTTTTTTTGTACATATGCTAGCAGACGCACGCTCTCAGGACTTGAACTTTTTGTACCCCACAATGTGACACGAGCTTACAAGACGCTTGGAGCTGTTGTCCTCTCTTGGAATCTCCGCCGGTTATTGTTTGTGGAAAGCATCCATGTGTCGGATAGACCCCTTGCTTCGGTCAGTCTCCGATAGTCGGCGAATGGAAGGTAGGATGAATGTTACGAAATAGCACCCTGATACTGCACAACTTGAACCAGTTCGCCTGGAAACTATCTGTCCCAATACCTGTACAATACAGATCTATTCCCATCTTGCAGCCTCGGTATCTCGATGAATTGATCATCCCCGGCTACATGCCGATCAAGGAGCAATCATAAAGGCCTCCCAATAGTAGTGGACCTGCCCTTGAGACTTGATAACAATACCGGCATTGATCTAGAAATAGCTACGCACAATGGATATTCTTTCTGAGTGAGAGGCATCTCAGAGACTTCCAGAGTTGTTGACTGACGAAGCATACAGACAATTTCAAGGGTTCGAGACCGAACAAGTGCTTGCGGGACAGCGCGTTGACCCGGCGACTAACGCTCGAGCTGTGCCCATTTATGCTTCAACCAGTTTTGCTTTCAATGATACAACGGTGCGCATGATATGAAACTGGCACAACAGTTAAAAATGCAGAATTGTCGTCTTAGCACGGCAACTCTTCTCTCCAAGAATGTCTGTTTGAGATTATCGCCATATAGGATCAGTAGATACACGTATTCTCGAATGTCTAACCCGACCGTGGTTATGTTTCAGTCTAACCGTGGGTATCTTTTCTCTGACGGCATGCCGAACTCGACGGGAAGTATTAGAGAATCGAGTGGCCACTCTTGAAGGAGGCAGAGCTGCTGTGGCAGCTGCCACAGAGATCAGGTGGTAATATCGTTGTTTCGGAAGTCGCATGATGCGAGCATCTCGACTTGATGATCTGACCATATGCTTATTCTGACAGCACTGGTATATACGCCAGCCTAGTGAGTAGATGGATTTTACATCTTTTTCGAAGGGGTCCTGATTACCGGCAGCAGGTCAATATGATTGCACAAATGTTATCCTATGACTAAGGTGACTGTTCTTGTAATCTCTTATTCTATCCGCCATATATTGGATTTATTTACAGGACATCTTTTCCCTTGAGAGGCTCAATAATATTTGGCCTCAAAGGGGGAGGTGTGATGAAAAATTACTGTCGATACCCTGACATGATACAACAATTTTACTGTAATCTAGGGATAAACTTCCTGTCAAAGGTGTTGTCGAGCAGGGACTTGTTACGGAAGGAACAGAGTGCCAGAGTGACAAGTTAGGTTTGGACTCTGGTGCAAGTGATTTGATAAATTATATCTGCGATCATACCAAAAGTGGGAATGTCATGGACTCGGATATGGCCCACATGTGGGAACCTCGATGGACTTTTGAGGTTCATCAAGTTTTTCTTCCCAAACAAACAAGCCCAAGCATTGCATCACAATCACATTTTACGCACGCCACATAACTCTCCATTTGTGTCCATGAGGGCAAAGCTTGACAAATTCAAAACATTCACCAAGTTGCCTTTTGATTAGATAAGTAGCATTGGCAGAGTCACCAATAATGGTGAAACTGTCAGTGGCAATGACAACAATAGTGTATTGGTCACCATCAATCTTTGAAGAGGGCTTGCCTAACATTGAAGTGCAGTCATTTGGCAATATCATTAGCTTGTTTATTGTAGCCAGATATGCCAATGTGGTTCAAGTGATACTTCTTGGCTAAAGATGGCAATATCAGCCTGACACAGCAAATAATCAAGATATAAGAATGTCTGGCATGACTCCTCATACCAGTGGTGTGCTCCTTGCTTTGAACCATAGAGGACATTTGAGCTTGCAAGTGAGGTTATTATCATGAAGATTCTTAAGCTTTGGAGGTGGATCTTGGAAGTGATAGTAAAGGGAAGGAACTTCATATAGATGATTTCAATATTCTTTTGAAAAGAGTTGAAGTAAGCATTCTTAATGTTGGCTTGTTCAATGATAGTGCCACATGAAGCTGCAGTTTACAGAAGAATTTGGAGTGTAGCTTCATGAACTGTTGGGGTGGATATTTTAGTATAAACAATGCCAAATTGCTATTTGAAGCTTTTAGCAAAATGAAGCCAGGCTTGACAATGGTGGGAAGGGATTCTTGCAGGAATTTTGGAGAGTTGGGTGTTACTGAGGCCTGAGGATTGTCCAAATTGGTGGTAAATCCCACTCCCCCTCAATTTGAATGGTTTACTTGTCAAGAGCAGCATTTTTACTGAAATATACATCCTGTTCAATAGTGATTGTTGCTTGTTAGGCCAGCAAACTTGGAAGCCCTTGAATTCATCATCCACTGCAAACAATTGTCATGTGTAGCCAAATGTGGATGCACAAGCCCCACTGACAAAGTCCAGATATATTAGGCTTCTTCCTCATTGCCATTTGAAATGGCATGACATTACCCAGGAGTACATTGGATGGCATGCAGTTTCTTAACCCAAACCATATGTCATTTGGCTTCTGCTCACAGGTTTGTTAGGAGTTCAGTAGTATCATCATTGCACAGGTACCTTCCACAATTGTACAATTAGCTCATTTGGCAATTCCATTGAACTGTGAGGAGTCATGGACAGTAAGATCACGGATGGTGCTGGCAAAGTCTGGTGCATTTTTATTTGGCTGCTTGTAAATTTGCCACCTCAATTTCTTCTACAAGTTTTGATGTGCATGGTGCAATGAACTTTGACCCAAGCCTTGTAGTCACTATAGCCTTTGAAAGCATCAGGCTTCCAGGAGTAGAAATGTGATGTGTTAGTTTTGAATGTACAAATAAATGTTGGTATATAAGAGTAAAGGGTGCCACCAAGGGACTTCACTTGCGCTGGTCCCCACAGATCACTCACAATCATTCCCCATAGTGAGTGTAATTTGTCTCACTCCTTTTTGGGAAGGAACAATGTTGAGCCTTTCCTTTTATCCAGGCTTCACAAAAATCTGGTTCAGAAGACAAATTCAGTTCAACCCCCTTTTTGACTGCCTCTTGCAAATCTTGGTGGTGGATGTGCCCCATCCAGCACGAGAGTTTGCTGATTGTGATATATTTTGATGCCACGTTCACATAATGCAGGGGAGGGAATGGGTGAATCAGCACAGTAAAGACCATGTATCATGGGGACAGGACCAATGATCTGACATTTAGGTTTTGACCTTGAACAATACATATCCTGTCCTGGATGAGGAGAGAACATCTGGCACAATCAAGACATGATACCGAGATAAGTGTGAAGGCCATCTGAGGTGCACAGTTGACCTGCTTCAAAAGGATTGGTATAGTTTTAATCCCTTCTCTTATTGGCAGACTGACACAAAGATTTCCCTGACCAAGAGCACTGAAGGTGCATCCATTGGCAGCCCATACAGGTTACTGGCACCACAATTGATCATTATTCCAGCAGAAGGGGATGCAGCCATCCGTGGGAATGATGATTCCAAACAACAGACACTCCGAATGGATTTATTCGCGCTATCATTGCTCTTATGGACACTAATACGTCGCCATTCAGCGGGTTCATTACAAACATTGCATTCGATCTCAGTACCTGTCACATTGTACTAATCAAGAAATAAAACTTTTGGCATCTGTTGCCAAATAAGATGATGAGTGTGTAAATAAATAAGTACGCCGGATTCAGGATATCGATTCCACGAGAGAATCGTCCGTAATAAGTGATCCGGTCACATGTCTGAGATAACGACTGTTCTATCGACGTTGATGCCCTTCTGTAGAAGAGCTCAGAAAAGGAAGTCTGCAATCTTACTCACTTTACCTCGTGTACACGCGTGCCCTCGGAGGAGGCAGTGGCGTTGGTGAATTTGATGCCTGCAGGAGGATTCGTGAAACTTCCTCCTTGGTAGGCACCTACAATCTCTGATCCACTCGTGTATACGTTGAGACTACGCTTGTTCATCAAGTTCTCTCGTCCGTTGAGCCTGGATGGTATAGCGACTCAGTGGAAAGCAATCCTCATATAGTAGACTGGATATACATGGCGACTATAACGATGAGTTACTAAACGTTCAGAAAGCGCACAAAGAAACATACTCACAGAAAGTATTTGCGTAAAGCCTGGTGACATTGACATGCAGGGCAAGCCTGTCGAGCGTGAGTGAGAACACGATAGCGATTGATCCGAAACATACCACCAGGCGTGCGAAGCAGTGGAGAAGAAGATCACCAAGAACAATGTTTGAATCATTGTTACAAGAACGCCACGTTGAACAATGTACTGCGTCAGGGTCTTCAATACGTTGTCCATCCTATGTTTCGTTTCAAGACAATACAACTTCTGGCTTCGCAAGAGACTCACTGTTTGTTGCCAGTCCGTGACATACCCAGTCTATAACAGAGAGCGGCGGTTGCAATGATATCAGCAACGGCAGATGAACCTTTCGAAATCCCAGCGGTGACCTGTAAAATTTTAGA